>JBAMIG010000004.1:12103695-12115350 GCA_037177335.1 Kiunga ballochi
AAAAAGGGGGAAATAACTTGCCGCTTGCAGGAACTGTGAATGCATCTTTATTTAAAGCTCATGAAGGCCTCAAACAACTTCGTCCTGCAGATGTCTGACCTTTTAGGTTATTCCAGGAATGTAGATTTGTGACAGCTGAAAGCTTCAAACAACAAGTTATATGCCTCAGGATAATGTCTTTGCATTATTGCAACAACACGTTACAGCTTTGCAGGTGCAGCATAATGGAGATGCTGATCTGTGGGATAAAATGTAAGAGCTCAGTGAGCCAATGCATTCTCTTGTGTGAGTCTCTGCTTCTAACAGGAGCAAATATACATAAAGTGTTTACTGTAGGAAATATAAATAGTCTGAAATGTAATCATTTAGTGAAAAGCTTTGGGTTTAAATGTTAAATCTGAATGTACGGAGACGATTTCTACACTTTTTCTATTATGCATGAAGCACTTTCAGCTCTTTGCAAAGTATAGGCAGAGTTCAAGTGGTCCTCATAGGTTCAGTTCTTGAAAGAGCTTGAATAAGCAAGAAATGGCAAGTTTGAGAGGATGTGCATGTGCTCATATTACTCAAGCTTGACTTTTTGTTCCTTACCAAGACACAATTTAACTGGATTTTAAATAAAACAAACAGCTTTTTTTTAAGTAGCTGAATATTTCATACAGTTCATCAGGGAATGTTAGTTTCCAATTTGATATACTTTATGCAACAGATCATTGTAATTTGAAGAGAATTATAAGGTAAAACAAACATTATCCTAGGTCCATATTTGGCTGAAGAGTGTTATATCATGCATATTCTTCCACAGACATGGGGAGGTGCAGAAGTCATTGCTTCTCGCCAGATTTGTCACTTTCTGTGTTAATGCCTGTGACAAACATCAGAGTGGCTCACTGTGGTGAAGCAGCTTAACACAGCAAGAACAGCAATGAAATGGCTCAGTGGGAGAAAAACACACACTAATTAAAGACCCACAACAGCCAATAGGTCATGACTTTGCAATTAATTTATAGTTTGCCCAAGTTGAATAAATGAACGTTGAGTGTGAGGGGATAAGGGTCTCTTTCTTTTACTCATGGCACTTAACACTCTGCTATAGATTAGTTAGTGCTGCTTGCTGTTGTCAGCCAGGATTAAAAAAAATAAACAAAAAAGAGTACCTGGTATTATCACCAGAGACTGCTTCACACATGCTTATTTACAGTCAGCATTAGCAACATCTGTAAACACTCCTGAGTGTCCTGAAATATGTTTCAGCCATCAAATGTTTTCAATAATTACATCAAGCATGCAAAGCTTCTGCTCAGACGCAGGAGGCTTTATGGCCCTCATTACCATCCATCCATCCATTTTCTCCCACTCATCTGGAGTCGGGTTGCGGTGCAGGGGCAGCTGTCTAAAGAGGGAAGCCCAGACTTCCCTCTCCCCAGTCACATTCACCAGCTCATTGAGGGGAATCTCAAGGCATTCCCAGGCCATCGAGAGACATAATCTCTCCAGCATGTCCTAGGTCTCCCCCAGCAGCTCCCCACGCAGGGACATAGGGACATGTCCAAAAATACCTCACCAGGGAGGCGTCCAGGAGGCATTCTAACCAGATTCCTGAGACACCTCATGTGGCTCCTCTTTCCCCTGGATGGCTGAGCTTCTCACCCTATCTCTTAGGGAGACACTGGCCTGTATTCGCAATCTTATTCTTTTAGTCACGATCCACAGCTTGTGACCATAGATGAGGGTAGGAATATAAAGCAACCAGTAAATTGAGAGCTTCGCCTTCTGGCTCAGTTTCTTCTTTACCATGACAAACTACCGCAGTGTCCGCATTCCTGTAGACACCGTATTGATCCGCCTTTTTATCTCATGCTCCATTTTTCCCTCATACGTGAAAAGACCCCGAGACACCTGAACTCCTCCACTTGGGCAGGACCTCAGCCCCCACCCTTAAAGGACACTCCAACCTTTTCTGGACCAGGACCATGGTTTCAGATTTAGAGGTGCTGATTCTCATTTCAGCCCCTTCACACTCGGTTTCGAATCGCTCGAGTAAGAGCTGGAGATTACGTCCAGATGAAGCCAATAGAACCACATCATCAGGAAAAAGCAGAGACAAGATCCTGAGGCCACCAAATCAGATCAACTCAACATATCAGCTGCGACTAGAAATTCTGTTCATAAAATAACTATAGTTAAATAATGATGCTTTGTAAGTCGCTTTGGATAAACGCGTCTGCTAAATGACTGTATAGTATATTATAGTAGTAAAAGTTATAAACAGAATTGGTGATAATGAGGCAGCCTTGGCGGACTCCAACCCTCACTGAAAACAAATCCGACTTACTGCTGGCAATCAGACCAAGCTCTGACACCGGTCATACAAGGACCGAACAACTCGAACGAAGAAGTACTCCATATTCTCCGAGCACCCCACCCAGGAGTCCTCGAGGGATATGGTTGAACACCTTCTTCAAGTCCACAAAATACATGTAAACTGGTTGAGCAAACTCCCATGCTCCCTCCAGGACCCTGAAGAGGGTATAGAACTGGTCCACTGTCTCACTACCAGGACGAAAACCACACTGCTCCTCGTTGTCTCCTGGACCCCTTAATAGACTTTTCCGGGGAGATGCTTTATAACCATTAAAAATCCAATTTAATATCACATTATGGTCAGAGCTGATGAAGTAGTACACTTTTGCACTGGTATTGTTAAAGTGGGCTTTCTGAAAGCAGTCGAAAGAAAGAAAACTTTAAACCCAGGGTGATTTATTTAGATGAACGCACTTTACTTTGTTTGTACTTCAACATCCTTGGTAAAAGCATGCAAGCTTTCAGAATTGGTAATATATCGCAGCCAGTAAGGACAAAAGTCTGGTCTGCCATTCCTACAAGTAGTCCAAAACATGCAAAATAGCTTCTGCATCAAGCTGGGCTAATGTTCTCTGCATTTTGTTTTCATTTCAGCAGTTCCACACTATGCATGCAAATTTGTCAGAAAGGCTCACCCAGCTAGTTGCCTGGTTTGATACTTTCAATCCTATTCTTAGGTCATAGCAGTGGTCGGCTATTTTCTGTAAAAGAAGGTGGTGTGCTGCAAAATCAAAGCAAACATCCAAAACTATAACTCTTAAGACTGATTTTGCACGTTAAACCAACATGTTAAAAACATAAAAAAAACTAAAAAGAATAAGATAAACTCCTTATTGATTTCTAATAAAGGTCAAACATAAGTTTTTAATTTCTATTTTTACTTCAGTTACTTAACCTAAATGAACATAATTGATATGTTTATTCTTTAATGAAGAAACTGCTGAGTTTGTTTGTTTGTATTGGCTGTAGACTATTGATAGAGACAAGGTCTCTCAGTTTGAGCCATGTGAAGCAACAAAACCATGATCTGTGACATACCTGTAACGTAAAAGCTTGAGGCATTGTGCACAGCAGATTAAAGGTGCTTGTATTTTCCGTCTGACAGGTTCGACTTGTTCATTGTGTCTAAAGTGTAGATTGATATCTGGCACTGCTTTACAGATGGCCACAAATATGGACCTTTTTGGTCATGCTTTGCACCTTCTGATGTCAGTTGTGTTTTCTCTTTTTAATGTATTTTTGCTGTTTTACAGGGGGGCAATGTTTACAGGGGGGAAGGGGGGGATCTTTTATAAAGTGCCAAAAAAAGGCATAACCATTTATGCGGATGACTGTGTTTACATGGAGCACTTAGAAAAAAAAAAGCATCACGTTAACACCTCCGATTATCAGATGGATTAGGAAGAATTTTCAATCCGATTGAGTGGGAAGGGTTAGGCATTTCATGATTGGGTTAGCAAGAAAAAATAGTTACACATACACTCATCATGATGGTTTCTGTGCTGGATGATGTTTCTGTGCATGCTAGAACAACATAGGAAATACGTGATGTAATGAGTTTCAGTCAACATAATGTTTAATTATTCAGCTTTTTAGCATCTTTGGGTTTAAAAGTTTAAAAAAAAAAAAAAAAAACTTGTTCATCTGCTTTCAAATTTGTACATACTGTTCATGTCAAAGGGAACATGATTGTATTAAATTAATCATGTAAAAATACAACTTATTTAAATACACGTTAGCTGAAATGTCCGATCAGATTGATTCTCAGTCACAAAGAAACCCCAAGCATTGCACTGATCTTTACTAATGCAAAAAAGTGAGACTTTCAGGGTTAGTTTGTTTGTTTTTTTGTAAACAGCTACTGAAAAAAGATATAAATTCCACATCATGAAATGATGAGCTTTTTATGTAAGTTGATTCAGTCATGGCTCTGCAGAGCGAGGGCTGCTTTTGGTATGTCATAATAGTCGAATGTGCCTTTAGTCGCTGTGCTCTTTGAGCGCAGTTATTTTCAACACTTTCTCAGTTGAAGACATTTTATTTAGTTAGTTATGCAGGTAGATGTGTTCTCTGTAATCAGGTGGATCTGATTACTGGTGTAAAGAAGCATCTTTATGGTCATAGGTAGCACAGCTAGCTGCAACCTAAATCAGAAAATCACTTTATTTGACACCACTTTGATTAGGGTCATCCGTTCATATCTATGCCACTATAAACTGGATTTATATTTTTGCTTTTGACGCAGCAAGAAAAATAAAAATGTTTAAGTTGTCCCGTCCGTTCCAACTTGACAAAAAAATTGCATTTGTAAAGGAGTGGCGATCACTGTGGGTGTGCTTGTCTGTGCTTTTATGTGCAATAAACAGCGGACCTACTTATTTATAAACCACAAGATAATTCTGTCGTGGCAGGTTGTGTACATCAGTGTCTTTAAAGGTCTCAGTTGTTTTATTAAAACTACCTATTCAACACTGCATCAGTAGAAATGTGGCAACGTTTTATGCTTAACTGCGTTAACCACGCCCACCTCAGCTGTCCAGCGACCAGTCGCAATTATACTTCTTGGAGCCTAACAACAAAAAACGTCTCCCAGCTCAATGTGTGAACAGTTTTCAGTCATGTCTGAGAAAAGAAAATGACGTCATTTTCTTTATAGACCTTGAGAACAAAAAAAAGTCAAAAGGCATGCAAGGGCTTAGAAATTAGCTTTTAACTGAATTTTTCAAATTTGTTTATTGTTTTAGTATCTGATTTCATTAAATTTTACAGCATTTTTTTTAGCTTCTTAATTTACCAAATGGTATTTTTATACTTGTCCTTTTACCTTCTGCTCTTATTGTTCTTATAAAATTCTTGTTATTATAACATTTGAATACTTCTTGACTTCACCGGTGGCTTTAAAAAGCCTGGTTTGGCATGGATTGTTGCCATGGGTGGCTGGGGGTACTGCACCACAGCCCTATAGCTGGGGTGTTGGGGTGGCAGTTAGTGGGCAGGTTCCTGGTGTGAATGGATCCTTATGATGTTGTTTTCTCACAGTAGTGTTAAACCAGATGTTTAAATCTGTCAACAATTCATATCTACATTCTGGTTAACAGACAGTAATAAGGATGGAAATGTGTGTGTTTGTATGTGTGGTGATGGGGGGATTATTATTATGTGGTGTTTGTTCATTATTTAATGACGTGGTGTGTGGAGGTTTTATTGAAACTGAAATAGTTTTTATCACGTGAAGCACTTTGTGTTGCAGCTGCATGAAAAGTGCTTTATAAATAAAGTTTGATTTGATTTGCTTCTCCTGTAACAAGCTTCACACACACACATCTTTACACTGCTACACACAGGTCACAAAGTTTCAGCATGAGAACGCTTAGACTTTTCATAGTGTTGTGACGCACATGTTTATAATCCAAGCCTGTTAACAACAACAACAACTACTCTTCCTAAATGTTTAATAAAATATTCCAAGCAGCAAATCTTTTTGGCACACATATCTAAATTTCTTAAACAAAGATGTCGATGTGACACTGTTGTTCTACAACTAGACTACACAATATAGAGATGTGTTCTGTTTTCCCTTTACTTGTTTTTGTTAACCCTTTGAGTGCCACAGTTGATGAGCAGTATATGAATCTGACATGCAACAGCAGCTGTGCTATTCTCAAATAGTCATCCTCAGAGTCTATGACTTACTAAGCTCCGTCTTTATGATGATTGAATTATTTCCTACTACTCAAAGGATTATCTGAGATTTCCCAGCAGTCATCTGTTTTGTTTGTATGAAATGCTGATGATGTTGTTCCTTGAACAATCCCTTTTTTCATATGTACCATTCCACGACCAGTTGTCTAAGTTCTACACCTTGTATTGTTTTTCCTCTATGTTTTTACTACTCCTCCTCCCACATTCTACACATACGCACTCACCAGATCCCTGTTTTCCCCCCATTTCACTTAAATTTGACCTTCCAGTCTTCATATTCTATGACACCCTGTCTGTTTGCATCACTTTGATCCAACACCCCCACTGTTCTCCGAGGACGTTATGTTGTCAGACTGCATACCTGTAGAGGAATTCTGCCAATAGCGCTCGGCATCAAGCTGGTTACGCAGTCAGACAGGTTTTCACACAAACCTTGTGGATTCTGGATTACATAATGGCCCACTGGAAAAAGTGAATTAAAGCTGTTTATGAGTGTGAACTGCTGACTAGTTTGACTTGGCTGAGTTTAACAAGAACAGGTGTTTGGCATCTGGTCACGATGCCCCTTCTGCATGTTGCTTTTCACTCTCACAGAGGAGAATGTGTTTTCATTTAACAAAAGTCTGGTCTGCCATTCCTACAAGTAGTCCAAAACATGCAAAATAGCTTCTGCATCAAGCTGGGCTAATGTTCTCTGCATTTTGTTTTCATTTCAGCAGTTCCACACTATGCATGCAAATTTGTCAGAAAGGCTCACCCAGCTAGTTGCCTGGTTTGATACTTTCAATCCTATTCTTAGGTCATAGCAGTGGTCGGCTATTTTCTGTAAAAGAAGGTGGTGTGCTGCAAAATCAAAGCAAACATCCAAAACTATAACTCTTAAGACTGATTTTGCACGTTAAACCAACATGTTAAAAACATAAAAAAAACTAAAAAGAATAAGATAAACTCCTTATTGATTTCTAATAAAGGTCAAACATAAGTTTTTAATTTCTATTTTTACTTCAGTTACTTAACCTAAATGAACATAATTGATATGTTTATTCTTTAATGAAGAAACTGCTGAGTTTGTTTGTTTGTATTGGCTGTAGACTATTGATAGAGACAAGGTCTCTCAGTTTGAGCCATGTGAAGCAACAAAACCATGATCTGTGACATACCTGTAACGTAAAAGCTTGAGGCATTGTGCACAGCAGATTAAAGGTGCTTGTATTTTCCGTCTGACAGGTTCGACTTGTTCATTGTGTCTAAAGTGTAGATTGATATCTGGCACTGCTTTACAGATGGCCACAAATATGGACCTTTTTGGTCATGCTTTGCACCTTCTGATGTCAGTTGTGTTTTCTCTTTTTAATGTATTTTTGCTGTTTTACAGGGGGGCAATGTTTACAGGGGGGAAGGGGGGGATCTTTTATAAAGTGCCAAAAAAAGGCATAACCATTTATGCGGATGACTGTGTTTACATGGAGCACTTAGAAAAAAAAAAGCATCACGTTAACACCTCCGATTATCAGATGGATTAGGAAGAATTTTCAATCCGATTGAGTGGGAAGGGTTAGGCATTTCATGATTGGGTTAGCAAGAAAAAATAGTTACACATACACTCATCATGATGGTTTCTGTGCTGGATGATGTTTCTGTGCATGCTAGAACAACATAGGAAATACGTGATGTAATGAGTTTCAGTCAACATAATGTTTAATTATTCAGCTTTTTAGCATCTTTGGGTTTAAAAGTTTAAAAAAAAAAAAAAAAAACTTGTTCATCTGCTTTCAAATTTGTACATACTGTTCATGTCAAAGGGAACATGATTGTATTAAATTAATCATGTAAAAATACAACTTATTTAAATACACGTTAGCTGAAATGTCCGATCAGATTGATTCTCAGTCACAAAGAAACCCCAAGCATTGCACTGATCTTTACTAATGCAAAAAAGTGAGACTTTCAGGGTTAGTTTGTTTGTTTTTTTGTAAACAGCTACTGAAAAAAGATATAAATTCCACATCATGAAATGATGAGCTTTTTATGTAAGTTGATTCAGTCATGGCTCTGCAGAGCGAGGGCTGCTTTTGGTATGTCATAATAGTCGAATGTGCCTTTAGTCGCTGTGCTCTTTGAGCGCAGTTATTTTCAACACTTTCTCAGTTGAAGACATTTTATTTAGTTAGTTATGCAGGTAGATGTGTTCTCTGTAATCAGGTGGATCTGATTACTGGTGTAAAGAAGCATCTTTATGGTCATAGGTAGCACAGCTAGCTGCAACCTAAATCAGAAAATCACTTTATTTGACACCACTTTGATTAGGGTCATCCGTTCATATCTATGCCACTATAAACTGGATTTATATTTTTGCTTTTGACGCAGCAAGAAAAATAAAAATGTTTAAGTTGTCCCGTCCGTTCCAACTTGACAAAAAAATTGCATTTGTAAAGGAGTGGCGATCACTGTGGGTGTGCTTGTCTGTGCTTTTATGTGCAATAAACAGCGGACCTACTTATTTATAAACCACAAGATAATTCTGTCGTGGCAGGTTGTGTACATCAGTGTCTTTAAAGGTCTCAGTTGTTTTATTAAAACTACCTATTCAACACTGCATCAGTAGAAATGTGGCAACGTTTTATGCTTAACTGCGTTAACCACGCCCACCTCAGCTGTCCAGCGACCAGTCGCAATTATACTTCTTGGAGCCTAACAACAAAAAACGTCTCCCAGCTCAATGTGTGAACAGTTTTCAGTCATGTCTGAGAAAAGAAAATGACGTCATTTTCTTTATAGACCTTGAGAACAAAAAAAAGTCAAAAGGCATGCAAGGGCTTAGAAATTAGCTTTTAACTGAATTTTTCAAATTTGTTTATTGTTTTAGTATCTGATTTCATTAAATTTTACAGCATTTTTTTTAGCTTCTTAATTTACCAAATGGTATTTTTATACTTGTCCTTTTACCTTCTGCTCTTATTGTTCTTATAAAATTCTTGTTATTATAACATTTGAATACTTCTTGACTTCACCGGTGGCTTTAAAAAGCCTGGTTTGGCATGGATTGTTGCCATGGGTGGCTGGGGGTACTGCACCACAGCCCTATAGCTGGGGTGTTGGGGTGGCAGTTAGTGGGCAGGTTCCTGGTGTGAATGGATCCTTATGATGTTGTTTTCTCACAGTAGTGTTAAACCAGATGTTTAAATCTGTCAACAATTCATATCTACATTCTGGTTAACAGACAGTAATAAGGATGGAAATGTGTGTGTTTGTATGTGTGGTGATGGGGGGATTATTATTATGTGGTGTTTGTTCATTATTTAATGACGTGGTGTGTGGAGGTTTTATTGAAACTGAAATAGTTTTTATCACGTGAAGCACTTTGTGTTGCAGCTGCATGAAAAGTGCTTTATAAATAAAGTTTGATTTGATTTGCTTCTCCTGTAACAAGCTTCACACACACACATCTTTACACTGCTACACACAGGTCACAAAGTTTCAGCATGAGAACGCTTAGACTTTTCATAGTGTTGTGACGCACATGTTTATAATCCAAGCCTGTTAACAACAACAACAACTACTCTTCCTAAATGTTTAATAAAATATTCCAAGCAGCAAATCTTTTTGGCACACATATCTAAATTTCTTAAACAAAGATGTCGATGTGACACTGTTGTTCTACAACTAGACTACACAATATAGAGATGTGTTCTGTTTTCCCTTTACTTGTTTTTGTTAACCCTTTGAGTGCCACAGTTGATGAGCAGTATATGAATCTGACATGCAACAGCAGCTGTGCTATTCTCAAATAGTCATCCTCAGAGTCTATGACTTACTAAGCTCCGTCTTTATGATGATTGAATTATTTCCTACTACTCAAAGGATTATCTGAGATTTCCCAGCAGTCATCTGTTTTGTTTGTATGAAATGCTGATGATGTTGTTCCTTGAACAATCCCTTTTTTCATATGTACCATTCCACGACCAGTTGTCTAAGTTCTACACCTTGTATTGTTTTTCCTCTATGTTTTTACTACTCCTCCTCCCACATTCTACACATACGCACTCACCAGATCCCTGTTTTCCCCCCATTTCACTTAAATTTGACCTTCCAGTCTTCATATTCTATGACACCCTGTCTGTTTGCATCACTTTGATCCAACACCCCCACTGTTCTCCGAGGACGTTATGTTGTCAGACTGCATACCTGTAGAGGAATTCTGCCAATAGCGCTCGGCATCAAGCTGGTTACGCAGTCAGACAGGTTTTCACACAAACCTTGTGGATTCTGGATTACATAATGGCCCACTGGAAAAAGTGAATTAAAGCTGTTTATGAGTGTGAACTGCTGACTAGTTTGACTTGGCTGAGTTTAACAAGAACAGGTGTTTGGCATCTGGTCACGATGCCCCTTCTGCATGTTGCTTTTCACTCTCACAGAGGAGAATGTGTTTTCATTTAAAAAGAAAGACTAAATGAGTCAATTAAAATGTCAAGAGAGGATGTAGTTGTATTCATTTACAATGGAACCCCACCTCCCTCTACAACACCACTGTAGCTACACCCCGTCATTACTTTGTGTTTTTTATTAAGTAGTGAAAACCTTTTTTTCTGCTTTATAGAAGCTTGGAATGACACACATGGGAGCTTTTGATAATTAGATCATGTAAAGCTAAATGCATAGTTACAAGGGGAACTATGTACAACATGCATTCTGTAATGCCTACAAGAGTTTTAACTAGTGGATTAAATGCACATACATACAGGAGCTGAGAGGTTAGAGATGCTGGATGGTAATAAAAAGAGCAGTCTAAATGTTGTTCAGAGGGATTCTTCTAAATGTCTCAATCTGTGTTAATGGTGAGCCTAAAGTGTATCTAACCCCTCTGAAAGAGGCTAACAGAGACCCAGACTGATTTTCAAAAACTCTGCAGACATGGGCGTGTCCGACCGACACAGAGGGGTGTGGCCAAGTGTGGGGGATGAATAAAATGAACAAACTAACCTGAATAAACACTTTTAAAAATCCTCGCAATTCTAACTTCTGATTCGCCACAGAGGGTGTGTGTCTGCGAGACGCTTGTATAGCAGAGCCATAGTCTGTGAGGGAGGCATGTACCAAGATGTACCGCTTCGGTCAAAATAGCCACTGTTCAACCCAAAGAGGGCAGCACTGAGACAATTTTAGACCAACGCTTGTCGAATTAAAAAAGTTTGCACAAAAATTGCACAGTAACAAGAAGACGGCACCTTTGGAGCCCAATTTAGAGTTTATCAGCAAAAAAAAGCAGTTTGGGGGGCTCTTTACACTTTAAGTAAGGTGTTTTGCTCATCTCTGTAGGTTTGCAGCATGAAGATGTGGTTGGACACCGAATGCATAAAACTTTTTTTAAACACAGCAATGGTGAGAAGGGAAAACAACACTAGGATCTTCTTCATAAATGTAATTTAATTTAGAGAATGAAAACTCAATTTGCCCTTCCCATATAACATGTTTCCACACTTCTCTCTTTCTTTTCTTTTTTACTATTTTACCAGAGGTGTATAATCCAGGTGCCAGAAAGTAAAAGTCCCGCCACGTTTTTGGATCTACCTGTACATTTAGAACAGG
>JBAMIG010000004.1:12141369-12152205 GCA_037177335.1 Kiunga ballochi
CCATGTGCATTTGACCACCACCAGTATGGTGTTTGTCATAGTTTAACAGTATTTTTATTTATTAAAATCTATTTATATGTTTCTATGATGGTTAATCCACCAAAATTTATTGAAGGTTTTTGGGGTTTAAGTTGGGACTTTGGCTTGGCCAGTCCCATTGAGCAGATCTGGGGTTAGTGAAGTCAAAGATTGATCACACCAAAGTCTCTTCCAAAGCAATTTGTTACTATGAGGGCAGGTCTTTCTTATTGAATGCTTAATATTTGAAAGTTTTAATAGTTTTACTTGACTGAACATAAGAAATAAATCAATTAAATAATGCATTTAATCTCAGTCTGCAGTAAAAAAAAAAGTGAAATGTTATTTAGCAGATGACTTTCTAACACACCTATTATACTGACATACACATCAGGGCTTGAATAAATCAGTGGGGCAAACTTAGAGACTTTGGTCACAGCCAACTGCAACTGCTCCTCCCCTGGCCAAATATCATCCCTCCAGTCTCTGTCCACAAGCAGCAGCAGCTCCCATCTATCTATTCATATAGAAACAGACAGACAGGAATGTTTATTGCTCCAAAGAAGTCACTTGGCAAAAAAAAGTTTGACGACTGGCATAAGCAAACACACGTATAGTACATTTAAGCTCTCTAGCCAGAATGTGATCTTGTGACAACAGCAGGTGCACCTAATTCCCTATAGAGGGCAGTTGAATGACAGATATAAAAGGACAAAGGATAATTAATAAGCACGTGATTCCCTGGCAGTGGAATGGTCGGCATGTCCTTTTGGAGATAACGGGCAGCTTAACTGATCTGTGGTTTGCTCCTAATGCTCAGGTGAGAGTGACAGGTCTGTCTGCTGGTTGGTGGGGGGAAGAAGCAAGTCTGATACTGTCTGCCCAAAAGTCAGTCCAAAAATGAAATTGGGTCTTGCACCGCAGTGATTGTGGAGATATAGGAGCTGTTTACTTCCAATCTGACATGCAGTAAATGCATCTTATCGGTGACAGAGTTGCCGAACTGAATCCAAACTTATCATTTGGCCTTGCGAAGCCGTGCTCATTACAATACACATTTCACTCATATTTATATGACAGCTGTGAAAATGGAATGTGGCAACATGATACTACCTTTTAGTGACTTGATGTTCATTTTCACATGTACATCGTGCATTTTTGAAAGAGGTTGATGTTATTTGGGTTCTTTAATAAAACATGAAACTTCCCTATTGGTCTGGAAACAAAAGTAAAGAAAGAAGAGAAAGAAAAAGGAAAATTCTGTGCTTTTGAGCCCCACGCTGTCTTTGGATCATGTTTGCCAAGCATGCACATTCTCGAGCCCTTGCTGACAACTACAAGCATGCATAATTTAGCAACATGGACCTTCCCCATTTTTTTCTTATTCACCAAAACCAGAAGGTGACAGTCAAAGTTCGCACTGCAATTACACACTAGTACTGAAGTGCACACACACAAACAAAATTTGCAGATGCAATCCTTCTCAACGTTCCGCATTAAGGCCCTTATTCCGTGATTCATAATGATGATGCAGCAGAAACAAATGGATGTCTCTATACACTAAACACTAAATACACTCTAGACACTAAATTTCACGTATTGATCAACAAATCTTTGTTATGCTTGTTACTGCAAAGGGTTGTGTTATGCTGCTGGGAGTGAATGTCTGATTTATCAGGGCATTTTTGTGAACAAAAAATAAAACAGATTATGTCAGTAGCACGTGTACCCGCTGTCCTGCAGCCTAAAGAGGTTTTATTAAACCTGTAAAATGTCTAAGAAAATGAAGAAATTAACCTTTGCATAACTTTGAAACTATTTCTTCAGCAGCTTTTGATAACCTCTTTTGTTTGTCTTTTTATATTCCAGCATAGATCGTTTGCAGTTCCATAGTTTAGATTAAAGTACTGATGTCTACCGAATATGGAAACAGAGTAACTGTGAAGTCTCCAGATGAGATACACTTATCAGTTAACCCCTGTTGTCACACGTTATCAGTCCAGATATTTATGCTGCAGGAATAAGTTATTAAGGACTTACCACTCAGTAATGATGGTGCTGCAAGATGGTACGTCTGCCTGTCATACTCTCTAATCACTCATCAATCTCTCATGCAAAGAGTATTGGTTTCCTCAGAAACACCTTCATCTAACCCGGACCAATCAAAGCCGGAACCACAGACAGCAGGAAATAAAGGCCTCCGACATTCATCCAGTCAAGGAGAAACTGTTTGACAATATCTTCTCGGCTTGCATTTGATTGTGGATTTGAAACATTGATAGTGGCTTTTATATTTATGGTGTACCTTTGTAAGATACATTCAATCTGCCGAGTCAGTTTAATCTAGTTTTGGTAGTTTAGTATTGTTTCTTTCCAGTAGTGTTGAAACTTCTTGGTTTTTAGCTGGTTAGTAAGATTTGATAACTTGTAGTTTTAACTGCGCTAGTTGAGGTTTTGGGTTGAAGAAATAACTTGATAGTATTTGTAAATAGTAGTTTTCTGTGTTAGTGTATTGTACATTTCTCTTTGTTGTGACTAAATCCCTGAGCTGAGCTGGGTCATAACAGTGCAATAGAGAAGACAACCCTAGATTTGTTAATAGGACTAAACTGGTGTCATTGCATGTTTTTGCATATTCAGGCTGTAAAATGCAAACAAATTTATCACTGTTTTTCAAATCCTACTGCAAATTTCTTTTTATTTTAAAGGTTTGCCTTTTGTGAAAAGCAATTTTTAATCTCCTCTTTTAATGTTTCAACAGAATGAAATTAGCAGCTTTGAACTGATTTAGATAATCACACAGTTCACTATCTGTTTGATGGTATTATAGTTGTACTATAATTAAGATCTTACAGGATGTCGCTTTCCCTCCATGTCCTAATTTAGTAGCTTCTATTAGAAGTAGGGCAAAGTTGGCACCAGACATTTTTCAATGCATTTAATCTTGAAACCGGCTATATTTGCAGTGATAATAATTTTGCTATTCATGTTTTAAAAAAATATTTATTTCATAGTAATTTAAAAAGTAAAAAAAAAAAGCATTTTTTTATTTTAACATTTCTAAAATAAGGTCACAAATGAAAACAAAATTATGTAAATTACTCGAAACTGTAAAACAAAAAATAGGGACATTTGTGTTTGATGGATTATTTCTTCATTGTAACAATACTTCTTCACAATACATTTGAATACTTTTCCATTTAAAAGGGATTTTTAAATGGTGTCATATGTAAGGACAGTGCAGTGGGATTAGCAGCAGATTGGAGTATGTGGGTTGCCTTCACGAGACTCTTGCCAAATCTTCTCTCCCAGTGCCAATAAGCTTGTTCCACCAATGACTCTTGTTTATAGTCATTTATTGGACTGAATTACTGAAGTCTAAAGGAACAAATATATGTCTGCTGTTAAACAGCTTATTACCTGTGAATAACAAACATGGGCCTCAGTAGCTTGTGGAAGAACCAAACACAGGCCACTCCATCCTCTCCACTCACATTCTGGACAAACACCACTGTATAAGAGTAGCGTTGTTATCCTGGGGAGAAAAAGCCTTTGGTGGAGTTGTCGTTATAGTGGAACATTTTCATCAAACGTTTTGTTTTATGAAAAAACAAAGCTTTTCATAAATGAATATTATGTCAGAGTGGAAACTTAACAAGAGGAAATTGTGCAACCAGGGGCGACCCCATACCATTACATTCTGAGAACGGCTTGATCCTCCAAGACATCCCGACTTTCCTGCATGGAAGCAAAAACAGTATAACTTTTACTGTCTTCACCCTAAGTAGAGTCTTGATTTCTGTATATGTAAACAATTCCTTAACCCCTTGACGCCTGAAATTATACGTTCCTAAGTCCGAATTGATAAGGCATCAAACGATAACGGGGAACACATGCACTTTTCAGCTGTATTTTGAATTGAAGATTGAAGCGGTTTGATGTTTGAAATTTGCGACAATAGGCGTTAAGGGGTTAGGGCTTTTCAAGGTTCTAAACCTCTCCTACTCAGAGATATAAAATGTCAGAAAATCTTCCTAAATAAATCAATAATTTCATGTTTTGTCTTATCTGGTTGAATTGTTTCTCTTTATATTTATCACATCTGTAAAACTGTCACTAACTCGTGTCCTCAATTGTCTGCTCCATTTTGTTTATAGGGAACATCTTTGTGGTTAGCCTGGCGGTGGCAGACCTCGTAGTGGCCATCTACCCATATCCTCTGGTCCTAACTGCCATTTTCCACAATGGCTGGAATCTGGGTTACGCTCATTGCCAGATTAGCGGATTCGTCATGGGTGTCAGCGTCATTGGCTCCATCTTCAACATCACCGGCATCGCCATCAATCGATACTGCTACATCTGTCACAGCCTCAAATACGATAAACTGTATAGTGACAAAAACTCTGTCTGCTATGTTGTATTAATATGGGCGTTGACTGTAGTGGCCATCGTGCCCAACCTGTTTGTGGGCTCACTCCAGTATGACCCAAGAGTTTATTCTTGCACCTTTGAACAGTCGGCCAGCTCGGCGTACACAATTGCAGTGGTTTTTTTTCACTTCATCTTACCCATCATGATTGTCACCTACTGCTACCTTCGCATTTGGATATTGGTCATACAAGTGAGGAGACGGGTCAAGCCAGACAATCGACCCAAGCTGACGCCGCATGACGTCAGAAACTTTGTCACCATGTTTGTGGTATTTGTGCTTTTTGCCGTTTGCTGGGCGCCTCTCAACTTCATTGGCCTGGCTGTAGCAATCAAACCAGAGGTGGTGGTGCCCCTCATCCCTGAGTGGTTATTTGTGGCCAGCTACTTCATGGCCTACTTCAACAGCTGCCTTAATGCCATTGTGTATGGTGTGCTGAACCAGAACTTCCGGCGGGAGTACAAGCGTATTGTAGTGTCGGTGTGCACAGCTCGCATCTTCTTCCAGGACAGCTCCAACGATGCAGGGGAGAGGCTCAAGAGTAAACCGTCACCACTAATGACCAACAATAACCAGGTGAAGGTGGACTCTGTCTGAACCCTGACTCAGAGACATGAACTCATTTGCTGTTTTTGAAAAGGTAACGGGTTTCTTTTTGTTTGTTTTTAAAAAGCTGAGTAATAAAAATACCAAATATACATTTAAAGCAGCTCTTATCCTCAGAGCTGTCTAGACTGTCATACTGTACGGTGCTATATGACCTCTGAACAATCACAGTAAGAACAGGGGTTCATATAAAATTTGTATTTTATCAAGCACTTTGTTTGACTCTGCAGTACATGTAGTACAGTGAATATATGATGTCCGTTTTGTTTTCATGTTTACAGTAATGCTATAAATGTATCATGCATTATATAAGTATTTTGAAATGTCATATTATAAAATGTTATGTAGATATTTAGTAAAATATATCAGGTTTCAGTTCAATGAAGACTAAATTTTATGAGGCCAATAAGTCCATAGTTTCTACAAAAACTTTGTTGAAAATGTAATGAGAAGTTTATATATATATATATAAAAAAAGAAGTTAACCAATTTTAATAACCTCATTTGTGACACCGTAACACTGAGTACGAGCAATGTGTGTTGCTGCTGTCTTACTATACCTTACAGTACAGTCCTTATGCATTAGGTGGAATATTAAATTTAGTAAGAAAGATCTCTCTCCACCATGTGAGCTCATTATACTATATGCATGGATATCAGGAATTGTTAATATGCAAAATAAAATCTGATATTACCAGATTTGCTTTGGCTGTGTGTAAATTATCTGTCATTATGGATTATTTAGACTTCGCTTAGTTTTTGGACGTTATTTTATCAGTCTCGAATGGACATAAAGATCATCATTTCTATGACACCATTAAACTATTATTCCAGGATCACTGAATTAAACTCCTTTAAATGTGCATTCACCCTTGTTAATGTGATCGTGTCAGGTTCACCTGGTCCAATGTGCCTGGAGAGCCTTTTATTAAAGTTGTATCAGCTACCTCACTATGCTGAACACATTTAGAGAGCACCTTTTAGTTTAGCTTCCACTTTACAAGGCTAATAATACCAAATCACATCATTTCACTGCTTTTCACTCTATGAATGATGTTTTTTTCCACTCTTAAATGTGGTTTTATTGCCTAAGCAATAATAAATCTGCATAAACCCTGAAAAGATTTGTTTGTAACCCTTGACAAAAGAAACATTTATGATCTAGCTAATGATTAAAAATACTCGACAATCTGAATAACCTCCTTTATGGTCTTAGCTTTAATTTTCCTCTCACTCTGTCTGACACAGAAATAGCTCAAGCAACATTAAACCAACTTGTACAAGTTACATGCCAAAATGTCATGTTAAAAGATTAAATTAAAGTGTTTAATCATGAATTCATGCGTAAGACAACTAACTTTCTCTAATCTTTCTCATTTACTCCCAAGTTTCCTGAAAGGATTTCACTTAAAAGAACAGAATGAGGAAACATTGCAGCAAGCCACAAAGGACATTGACACAAAAGGCAGTATATGTCTCATTTAGTCACTCTGACATTGTTGACGCCGTTAACATTTTATGTCTCAAACATACAGCTTTCACCCCAACCTTACTTTGGAACCATATTAAGCTAACATCTACACCAATTTCACTGTTTTGCAGAAAGCATATTGGATAAAGACTCAGGGACACAAGCGATGTTCTTTGGCATTAATCTGAAGTACTTTAGTGAATAAGGCAGGGACTGCATAGGTTACTGTACATCAAGGCCTGGACGTGTAGTTTAGTGTTGCGTGGGCAACTCCGTTAGTGCAGCACAGACAAAAGCATCATGCAGCACAGAGGAGAATGGTTCAACGATGCATTTGAAATCCACTCGGATTACGTAACGGTCGCTGACCATCATCCTCCAAGCAAGAGCTAAAAGAGCCAGCTCCCAGTAGACTCCCCGCCCCCTTCTCTATTTGTTTAATCCCAAGAGCAGTGTTGCTAGGAAAGGCTGAATGAGTTGATGATGAGCAAATGTAAAAATCCCAGGGATTTACCCTGCCTCTAAATAGAGTTATACAGTAATCTGGACTCAATTGTTTTATAGCTCAGGATGTGCCATAAATGCAAGAGAAAAACAGGTGTTGCAAGATAACAGCACTGTTTCAGCATTTACTACCATTCAATAAAACAAACAAACAGCAAGTAAAGAAAATGGCCTTCATTTGCTACAAAAAACCCAAAACTTTAGCTTCACTGCTTCAAATTCTGTAACTCCTGATAAAACAGATATAAATATCTGCTAAGCATGTAGGAGAAATCCAAATCCTTTCAATGCACGCATATGAATGTAGACCACATGCCCAGACCATATCAGGACATTACCACAGCTCTTTTATGCAGTTTTCCTTCACTAAAGTGAGGAACAAGGAAACAAGAAAGTGGATGAAGCTTTTTGATCAAGTCTGTAAAAAAGATTACAATAATGTTTTTACAGTTTTGTGTCACATGACCCTCCTTAACCCATAAGAGCTTGGCATCTAATTTCTCTGACATTTTATATCATTTTATGGTAAAAACTTGTTGGTCATCTCTGCAAATTTCACCGTAGGTAGAAGCTGTACAGAACCCAGTGAAATGACCTCATATCAAAGCATAGATCATTGTATATGCTGTTATTTGATGGTAATATTTGATGTTTACATTTTTTTCACCAATTTTCAACTTGGTGGGGTGGCATTGCATTTAATAGAATATTAACTTACACAAGTAATGTGTGTGTGTCTGTGTGTGTGTGTGTGTTTGGGGGGGGGTATTTGCGTGCTGCAGAGTAGCCACTTATACATCTTTTTATTTTAGGTTGTCAGAAATCTGAGTAGCATGTTCGAGATCCAGACAAACCCAAAATGTTGTCCACATGTCTGCGACTGTCCTGGTCCTCATGTCTGCGAAGGTCCGGTCATATCCCATTCCTTATCCAGGACTTATCGAAGATGGTTCTTTTTCTGCATCCAGGCTGGGCAGGAAGGACTTTTTGATTGGCAGCAGGCTGTTTTGTCCTCTCCACTTGCACGTCAATATTACCCACATGTCACTAACATACTCTAAATAAATGCTAATTATTTTTTTAAAAGAATGTTTTGTTAAAAGTGACAAAAACAAAAGCAAAAACAAACAATGGATTAAAAAAAATACATTTTGACTATTTCCTGGATGAGGTGTTTAGATTATCATTATTTTATTTCAGCATCTATCACCTTGATTTGAATAATTTCAAAATACTTTCATGTATTTCGAACCTAATTTACCCACCAATGATGGCTTTCACAACCAGTTTGTTCTGATGCATCCATTCAGGTTAGAGTTGAGTTTCATTGAAAAATAGTTGAATTTGTCAAGATGGTGGATAATTCAGCTCTGTCCTTTCACACAAGCTTAATCCACAGGTGAATCACCCAGGCTCTTGAATGTTTCCCCAGAGGTGCAAAACACTGCAGTCCGCTGTCTGGGAACTAAATGGCACAGAGGAAGTCATAATGATCTCACCAGCAGCTGAGTTACATAAACTGACATGATAATGGTATGTCCTGACAAGAGGCAGAGACCATTAGTGGGCTTGTGGTAATCCAGCTATAATGACATCACACCCAAAACCCCCCCCCCCCCCAAAAAAAAAACCAAACTGATAAACAAAAAAATAAGCTTATGTTTGACCACACTTGCACATAATCAAACTTTTTAAGGCTTTTTTTTTACAAGACCATTGAGCTTAGCAGCTTGATAATAAAACACTTTTCAGGTGTCTTTAAAAAAACCTTCATAATTTGCTTCTCTGCTTATTTTCTGTTAGTTTTTGCTTTTTCCTTAAGCTTACATCCAGTACTGGAAGTTGTTTTCACATACCTTTTAACACATTCCCCAGTAGGCCATGTCAGCTGTGGTTTCTGCCTGACCACACTGATACAGACTGAAGAGGAAGGCCTCTGGATCTGTTGGATGAAGATAAATGTTTATCTATTTAATGAATGAACAGAATTGTGCAAGCCCTCATCATCTCCTGTGTTTACAAATAAAATCTGATAATTACTAAGATCTAATTTGATTGGCAGCATAAAAGCATGGTTTTGTTTTTTCTTTAATGTTGGGATGTTAACCTCTAACATTTTTACTTTCTAAATCCCAAAGTAGTTCACTTGGTGTTGAAGCCAAATCAAATGATGAAAATAAATCTTGCATCATTCTCTGCAATAATAAATCAAAGAGAAAAATAATTGGAACAAATGCCTCTTTTGAAATTCATGTTAGCGGTTTATTATCTATCTCTTATAGGGCTCTTTCTTTTGAAACATTTACATTTGATTGAAACCGTGGAAACAAATGCAAACACTTTCTTCTGTTTAGTGTTTTTTTTTTTTTTTTTTACAAATTAATAATCCCAGCTTTTTAAAGAGTGCAGGCTATAATCATGTGTGCAATCCCCTCTCAGCTAAATGTTTATTTTTGGAAGACTTTATGGTAAGTATCTAAATGTTTCACATTTACATAAACTTTTACAAAGTAAAAACCCAAACTACAAATCTGTCACTTTAGCCTTCTTTTTTTGATTAATTCATTACATTGATTACATGAAACAAGGTTGTTTAGGTTTCACCATCTGAGTGTCATCTCTCTATTAAATAAACTAGGACTGCATGGATATTGAAGAATATGTCTGTTAAATACTAACGTGAGAAATGTTATTGTTAGTGTTTTATGTATTAGTAACTACACATCCAAAAAATAGGAGGTTTTTCTGTACAACTGTCCCAGTAAGCCTTCCAGTCTGTGCAGGTCATGGGATATGTGAGGGTCTTCGTCCAATCAGCAGCTCCTGTGACAACATGTGGGTGAATATGGAATCAGATGTTGGGGTCTTCAAACTGAACGGACACAAAACATTGAAGCAACTGCTTCTGTGCCTTTTTTCTTGCTGTATGTGCTGTGACACACAGTTGTCTCCGTACAGTCAGGAGGAGGAGCTCTGATTACACATTCAATTTTTTTTGTAACTCCAACGCAAAAATAATTTTTTAACTTTACAATATTGTTCTCCTCATTTTTTCCAATTAACGACTGGATCCTTGGACAGGATCCAACAGTAGCTAGAGCCAAATAAAAATGTAGACACATTCTACAACAGGGTGAATTGAAGTGAAGTGTGTGTGTGTGTGTGTATTAGTGTGTGCAGTTTTTATGCTTATTCTCTGTGTTGGACATGAATATCTTGACATTCGGGTATTGGTATATATATATATATATATATATATATATAGAACATTCTTGTAACCTCAGCGTGTAAAATGTTGCTGGAGAAATACATAATTGTTCTTAATAGAGGGTATTCAAAGTCTTACATACAGACTTCCTGGGCTTCGTTTGAACCATCGCCTCACAGCAAGACAGCTCCTAAGTGTTAGTCTGGAAGGAGGGGTTTGACCTTGTGCTTTCTGTGCAACTTTTATGGTTTCTCTATGGGTACCCTTAGCTCCCCCCCCCCCAAACTCCAAAAAGGTTAAGGCTGTGATTATGTGTTTATGGATTTCTGCAGCTTCTTGCTGAATATATGCAGCAACTGCAGAAGAAAAACTGCAACATGACGCTGTTCCTGTAGGCTCAAGTGCGAAAGCACATTTCACCAGCGTCAGCTAATGCAGCCATGCCGAACAAACAGTGTTGGGAGGGTTACTTTTAAAATGTATTCCGTTACAGATTACTGATTACATGTCAAAAAATGTAATTTGTAATGTATTCCCTTGGATTACTCAGGTAATGTAATGTATTCTAAATACTTTTGGATTACTTTTTATTTACTTCAA
>JBAMIG010000004.1:12165683-12180642 GCA_037177335.1 Kiunga ballochi
CCTCATTTATTTAATCATTGATTTATTATTTTAATTATTTATTTATTTTTGATTATGGCAGTTTTGGTCCTCCATAGAGCAGGGATACATGGAGAATAAACAGGATTAGGTTTCTAGGTCTCAAGAACTACAGCTAGACAGAAAATTATTTAAAAATTAAACACTTATGTAGCTGCAACAGTTAAAATCTTCCATAGCCACATTAGATGCAGTTTTTTTAATTGGATAGAAACAAAGATATGCTTTTGAGTTAATTCCACTGTTGACCACTTGAGCTACTGTGCTGCATTTCATGTCGAACATTTACATCTAATCTGGAGAGTCCATTTTAAATCCGAAGACTCAACTCAGCTTGTCCAGACAAGACTCCTGACTATACATGGTTTGCTGGTATGCTGCAAACGAGTAGAACAAACTGCCACTTAAGATTAAGGTTTCACTCAATGTAGGTGCTTTTAAACCCATGTTCTTTATCATTTGTCTATGCATTCAATCTGCACATCCTTTAAATAATCTTTGTTTGATTTTATTGATTTTGTATGGATATTGCACATTGGTGTTGCAAAGCATTAACTATGTTTTTAAAATAGTTGTTTCTCCTTATATTATTTTATGTAATTTTAAAGCTTATTTTGCACACCGTTGTAACGCTTAATTATGTTCTGTAGAGTGCTTTTCTTGTCTTGTTTTGTACTTAACGCGTCCTTTAAAAACAAACTTGCTTCAAAGCCACAACCACTGCTGCTGCTCCTGGAATGACAAAAGTGACTGAAATAATAAGCAAAAATAAGACTAAATCAGGAAATAATGAAACCAATTAAACCTTTATAAACTTTGTTCCAACTTTTGACCTGTGAATTTCTGCCCAAACTAAAGATTTTGGTCATAAAATCATGATCAATAAAGTTCAGCCCCAGGATTAATAAAGGCTGTTGTTGATACCCGAGTTTTGCTGGAATTATCAGATGTAAGGAAGGGGATTCAGCAACTGTGGTTTGGCTTACCTGTACCCCTCATATTACCGATTAACCCTCCTTTTTGATGTTTGCTTGCGCTCCTGACATCTTGTCAGGAGTCTGACATCTTGTCTCGTCATCTTGTCTGACATCTCGTCATCACATGGCCAGTTTATCCACAGCAGTAACATTTTCCAGCTTGAGGCACTAGCATTTCTCTTCAGGGGTGAGATGGGTGTGACCCCTCATGGGGACTTCCTCAGTATATTGTGATGGACCCTCTGCAGTAAATCAGACCTCCTGACTGTACCTAAGAAACAGGTACACCAGAGGCAATTTGGGATGGCGATAAATACCAAAACATCCTTTCAGGTTTTCTTTGTCACATCCAAATATCTGATGGCTAGAGAAATCAGATTGTTTGGGGCATCACGTAAAGCAAGTTTGTTTCTTTATTGGGTGAGACGGTGCCCTTAGAAATACTCCCTGAAGTGCTTCCTCATTTCGGCCGGAGTCAGCAACCACAGTTCAAAAAGCCAGTGAGAAATCTGCTACGTATACTCCAGGTTGCTTGGCGTTGATGCAGTAAACCTTATTTCTATGCTCACTTGATGACATTAAGGCATATTGTTGACTTCATGCAATGCCTGATAAAGAACAGGACATAAGTCGGCAGTCTTCTTGTTGTTGGAAAACAGGATTTTTCCACTAATCCAAGTAAATAAACTGGAAACCACTTATTAAGTCCATACCAAGAGTGTAACCTGGTCTGCTTATTCAGTTATTTTCAAGACTTATTTCTTTTCATCCCTCTCTTAAACACAGTTCCAGAGTGAATACAGAATATTTCAGCTGGACGACGTATAGTATTGATGGGTGAGAGGGGCAGGACCAAAGCCATCTGCTGGACTCAGGTGAAGAAAGTACTCATTTTACCTTTATGCACATTATTATATTTACAGACTCCTATTCACTGGGGAAAAATATGTAGAGCTCTGATTTACCAACTTGAAAATTATTTCCTTAATTTTTTGGGGATGAGAGAGGACAAAGTTTCATCCATTCTCTGCCACCCCCTCATCATTTTATTCAGGGTCATGGGGAAGCTGAAGCCTATTCCAGCTGTCATAATGGGAGATGCAGGCTACAGCATCACAGTCCATCACAGTCTTCAAAGCAATCCTGCCAATTTATTTTGCAGTGTTTACTCTTTTCATTACTTTTTTATTACTCCAGCCTTGTATCCATGTGCCTGTGATGAAGCACCTGTAATGCAGCCGCCTTTTAGTGCTCTTGAAGAACACTTAAAGTGGTGTGTCTGAAGTCTCGATACGGTAAACCAAAGTGGCATGTCTGTGCCCTAATTAGTGGGAAACTGCTTTTATGTTTTGAGATAATGAGATTTGATTTAAAAACAACTTTTCAGGTGATGCCATTTGCCATGAAAACAGTGAAACTTTCACTTGTTTTGACTTTGTATAAGGTCTTCTGTTATTGTGTATTAATCAAGATACATAGTGTCTAAACCACTAAACTTTATAATTCATGAATTAAAAAAAACTTTTAGTTTGTGTTGTGGTTCAAGAAGTTTAGGAACCACTGCTTTAGAACACCACATTGAAAGTGAGCTTATTGCCACAGCAATTATTTTCTCTACATATTACAAAAGGTACTTTATTTATTCTCTGACCTTAAAATAAAAAAAAAAAATTAGCCTATGCAAGCAAACTATATTTAACTAGAAGCACTCGGACAGCGCAGACCTCCGCCAAGTTTATTATTATACTGTCTCGCAATGATAAAGAATCCTTTGATTTTGTTAACAAACTGTCTTGAAAACATAACGTCCTTGGAAGGTAATGATAATAAGGCAAGCGAGCAACACTTGCAAGTCAAAGTTTGCTTGTATCAAACTGAAAGAAACGATCAGAAGTCACAGTCGTTATAACTCTTCTGGTTTACTGTTGTCAGTCCACATAGGATGTAAAGTCAACATATATGAATTGTAAAACTGCACATAAAAGACTTTTGTAAAGTATGTCTGAACACAATGAAGGATGAGCAAAGCAGCAGCCATATCTGACAGCGGCAACACTTTCTGTCGCTTTGTGATGACATCACGCGTGAAGGAAAATGGCCCTATGTTCTAATGATACATTTCCAAGTAATCCAGAATCCAGGATTTATTCCAGATCTCCACCAAAAGTCAATCATTTGCTCCCAGTGACACTCCCAAAATATCCTGAAAATTTCATCCAAATTTGTTGATGACGTTTTGAGTTATATTGCAGACAGACAGACGGATCGGGCGAAAGCATAACATCCATGGCGGATAAACAAGTTTGTTGCAATGTAGCTTTTTGGCCACAACGTTCATTCCTCTGGTATCTACAGTGTTCTTTTAGAAACTCAGATTTGTTCATCCTTTGCAACATGATATCAAACGATTTTCTGAATTTAGATTTACATTCACAAATAGCTAAAAAGTGTTGATTTGTGTAATGGCATACGTTGTTTGTGTTATCCAAAAAGAGTTAAGTTTTAGATTGGGGAATTACTCATATCAGCTCCATTTCCTGATAGGAAAGCTTTGTAAAGTTTAACTTATTCTTTGTGTGAGGAAACAACCGCAAGAAGGAAGCCGAGCAATTCAAGAGAAAATGCTTTTATAATATGAACTAACAATAAAACGCAAGCAGCAAGACACAACCTGATCCAACCATAAAACTGGTGAAGAGGAACCGAACGTGCAGGGCTTAAATACATCGTGGAGCAACTACAAGAAACAGGTGCGTTAATGAAGTGAAACTAGATGAACTAATGGCAGGAAGCTGAAAGTAAAATACAACATATAAAGAGACGCCTACAAAATAAGACAAATCAGTTAGACAAGAAAATAAAACCCAAAATCCCCAAATCTAAACGGACTAGGTAAGATCATTTTTTACTAGTGGTAGCAAACACTAGCTATTGCAGTGTATAAGTGGCAAACAAAAGTGGCAAACAATTCATTTAGGTAATACCTATGTGGTTAGTTTGATAGTAAACCCCAGTAGAACGTGTTAGCTGAGTTTATTCAGTAACTTTTGTAAATCATATGCTAAGCTTGGTGCCTATTACCATGCAGGTAGATGGTCTGTACTCTATCCATCTGCATTCAGACAGATCAGGGTTAGAGTGGAAGCTGTCCAAGTGTGAGCCATGTCTAGCTCATACAATACATCAAGCATAGCACACACTGAAGCTGCAGTCCTAACTGGAGGAACACCTTTAGTCAGTCTATTAAAGAATTAGCATGAGCACAGGCACTTTCACCCTTTCTGACCATTACATACAAGGACTTGTACAGTTGAATCATTTGAGATTGTTTGTCGGTTTTGGTGGACCAATCAGTTATAACGTTAGGGGAGCTAGTATCACTCACTAAAAGGCAGAATAATTGATTTATTCACATCATATACACAAGCCACTTGCACTCTTCCTTGCTAGCAGCACATTGCCAGAGGTGCCCTGTCCTGCAGAACGAGGGGAACAGTGTATTCCCTTTTGAGAAATGACAATATCACAGTTTCTCTTTCCTCCATTGATGATTTTTTTGGGGGGGTTTGTCTTTAAACTTATTGTGAAGATGGATGTAGTTGTAGCCATTCATCTTGGAGACATTGCAAATGCTGCTTCCAGCCTGTCAGTCTTTCATTCAGAACTCCTGCTACCACAAAGAAGCTACACACAATGCCACCAGAATGGGTGTTAGGGTTTTCATGAATAAACACAATGCCTCATAGATCCCCAGAAGGAGGTGGAAAGTCATGCCTCATGCAATGCTTAAGTCATAGGACGTTTTCCTTGTAAACCCGTTCATTTGTTTTACAATTTTCAGGAAAACAAATGAATAGTTAAGCTATTTGAAATTGACAGAAGGGACTTTCCTTTTTTTAAAAAAAATCTAAGTGGATATATTTATTCTAATAATTCTTTCATTTTCAAAGCTGCTTGATCAATTCAGGGTCACAGAATGTTTGTTATATCATCCAGGATTACTAGATAAAAAGAAATGAGACTGAGAAAATGTCAGTCAAATATTCATTTGATTGTTGCAAAGTGCAATGTTTGGTGTATTTATTATATGTGAACATTGGCCTAATCTGATTTGAACAGATCTTTTTTACTGAATATATAAATATTTTGTAATATTATACTAAATATTCTTTTGTATGACAATATATATTTCTTTCAGCTAAAAAAAAATGGAATTTCTTTGTAGAAAGATGTTATAATTGGTAATGACATTTGTTGCATTGATGAAGACAAGGTTTTGATCAGGTCTAAGACAATCAGTCTGATCTGGCTGCCCAAGTTCAGTGCAAAATAAAGCTGCATGTTGGTGTGTTTGTCTTCTTTGGATTTGAAATCAAGTGACTAAAGGTTTATTAAAGTTTATGCCATTGCTTTTATTTAACTGGACATGACAGTTGTAGCCTGCTGTAGGTAATTTATTTTTATATTTAGATCTCACTTAGGTATTAGTTACTAAAACTAACACATTTTAAATGAGCATTAAAAAGATCTAGAGTTGGAAAAAAAACTGAAACAAAGAAACAACCTTTAATGACCATTTGTGTTTGACACAGGATGGTAGGAGACAAGGACGTCTCCTGCATCACTTACACAGGGAATTCGATTAGTTTCAAAGTGGCTTATTGTTGCTACTCTTTCACATGATGCAGAAAACGGAGCGATACTGCTGGAAATCAGAGGGAAGTGTTGAATTGTCTAGTTAGCATGCGACCAGCTAAGTTTCTTTTTAAACTCGTCTTGGCCAGCATTAAATCAGTAGGAATGATGGCTTGGCTGCTGCATTGTGCTGAGAACATTTGCTTTGTTAAGAGGAGCTTATATATTTCTTATCATGGTAATTGGAGTTCTTTATTCATTTTAAGTAAGTATTTATTCAACAGAAATTGTATATGTTGCTGGACCTGTAAGAATAAGGATAGAATGACTACAGAAAAGAAAAGGGAAAACAAACAGAACAAAGAGAGGCCAGAAACACACGAACAAAGGAAACAATGCAATCCAACTACAGATATATTATCTGTCACAGAAACATAAAGAATATGTCATTGAGCCCCCACAGGAAGACAAAATCAGCAAGTGCCTGGAGCACCAGAGATGAACAAGCAAAATACATATAAATACATAAAAAAAAACAAGTATGTATTTTAACTCAACTCTGAGGCGCACACACATGCCGCACCACTTCATGAGTTCTGGTTTCAGAACAGTTATTTTTGCCAAAGGGATGGGATGCCAAGAGTTTGTCAAAAAGGTTTATTAACAGTCTTTTGTCTTTGTCCACCGAAAGCAGTTCTTTAAAATTGTTCAGTCCGTCAATAAAAAGAACAGAGTGGGCCTCTTGTCCTTAGCTTACAGCGGTGGGGTACTTGCAGGTAAAAATGGGGCATGTCCCCCTTGCTAGGGATGATGAAACCGAGGCCTCGTGAATCTTTGAGCCAACTTTGACATCATGCATGAAAATGGCTTGGTGTTCTGTATCATTTGACCGAATCAATTAACTCCATCTGCTGGCTGTGGACGTCTGCTGCATCAACAAGATGCTTTGAGCTTTCCCCACTGCACATCTATCAACACTTTGTCATTTGTGACGGACTGTTCAATAAAATGATTTTCTACTACAAATATCTTCTTTTTTTTTATTAAATTAGTTTTGGAGATATAATCATTGTAAAATAACAGGGATTATTGCTGTATTTTTTAAAAAGTAGGATCTTAAACTCTCTTTACTTATAACATGATAAATATAAAAATAATACAGCTGAAAGTGTTATTACCTTAACAAAATGAGTCACAGCACAGCACCATGGGTCTGTGGTGCGGTGGCGGCGGCGGCGGGAATGGGGGGGGCTGCCTGGGCAACGGCGATACTGATGTGTTTGCATCTTGTGCAGATGTTGAAACGTTTCTAAACAATAGAATCTGGGATCCAGTACAGTTCACGTATTTTCTACATGCACTTTGAGTATAAAATGTGATGCAATGTGTCAGATTGATTACTGTTGGATTGTCAATTCTGTAGCAGCTGATGTTTCATTCATTAACAGAATTACTGACGCGGCACCTCTGCAGAAAGTTATGTTAAGTTGAATGGTCCGTGATTCTCTAGTGACTCGCTGATGGTTTCATATTTCTAACACGAAACATCAGTGGACAGAAACGTGACAGCGGATCCAACCGGTTCGCGCGGCTCGTGGCACCTGGCATGCGTACCCGCTGCCCACATCCCTACTAGTGTGTGATGGTAGGAGGGTGAGGAGTAGGTCCCAAAGGGAAGTGCATCCTCCCCCTGCAATAAGTGCCACTAACAGCAATAAGTATAACTCATTCCCCAAAAAAACTACCCATTCCCTGGGTCCCAAAAAGCAGGACTAGCCAGGGGCAGCCATCCCCACCACCTTAGCCTGTAGGACACTCCACCAGGGAACTGCAACCAGCCCCAGAGGGCAACCACACACCACATGTGCCGAGGATGTGCCACGGTCCTTTCTGAACCAGCACACCAACCCATTCCCACCTCTATCATGACATGCATACCCCCGACTTAGCTCTATCCTACTATCATCTATTATACTACCCTACTAGTGGATGTTCTGCAGCTGTTGCAACTAGTCACCAAACCACTGGAATTTAACAGGCACTTTTTATCTGCCATTTTTGTACGCAAGAGCATAAGTCTGCTAAGACTTCTTTTTAAAGAGAAGCCTTATTGAGAACAAATGTTTTAGATTTTCTAAAATAACATGTCAGTGTATTAAGTTCTGTCAATAGCCTAAATTAAGAATAAAAATATGTTGAGTAATTTGCTGTAACAGAAAATAATTATTAGTGAATATATTCAAAATGGAGACAATTGTTTGGTTATAATATTCGAAGAGAAACAAATATGTTCAGATTAATAAATTATTGTATAAATAAATGATTAATGAATTTTCTTTACTCATTTTTTCTTTTTGAGGTGATTATAAAATTTGGTAAAGCTTGACAAAAGCAAACATTAATGGGATTTTTCTGTCATGTTTTTCAAAAGCTGAGCTTTGACATTGTCTTTTTGCAGCGTCATCTCATCTCGTTTACCCTTTCTTCTTGTCCACTGCTGCTCAATGGCATCCAGCTGGAAAATTACCAGCTGCTTACCTTACTGGAAATGAACATTTTTAAGCATAAGGGGGAAGAAAGAAAAAAAAATCATTTAATGAATAATGAGTATTTCCATGATGTACTTATAAAATAATACCTTCTATTTTGTAGTGATAGAATGAAAAAAAGCACATTTTATCCATGCATTTCAATACTTTCTCTTTTGAGAAACCTGAACAATTCTGAAATTAAAAACAAAAATAAGCAAACAAAAAAAATCCCTTAAGTTGTGCAAACATCAGAACATCTGCATGTCTCATTTAGTAACTCATTGCATTATTTACATTGAAGTGCAGTCACATTCCATTTAATGTTAGCAGCTATTTTTAGAACTCTGAAAGAAGCATAGGCATGAAAGGTTATTTAGGTCACATGTAATTCCAAGTCAGTGTGTGGCAATGTTGATACTACATGTATTAACCAAAGAAATGCTTCTTGACAGTTTCTGTTCTGTATCAAGTTGTCGAATGCTGATGAAAAGCAGTTTTAATAACATCCAGGGAAACTCAAAATGACAATGATTTTTTTGTTAAAGCTATCTATTCACTTTCTACCGCTTATCTGTAGTTGGTTCACGGGGGCAGTAGTCTAAGGAGGGAAGCCCAGACTTCCCTCTCCCCAGGCTCATTTGCCAGCTCATCAGGATCCCGAAGCGTTCCCAGCCCATCGCAAAATGTAATCCCTCTAGCATGTCCTGAGTCTCCCCCAGGACCTCCTCCCACAGGGACATGCCCGGAACACCTCACCAGGAGGTGTCCAGGAGGTGTTAAAGCTATAATAACCAAAAGTTTATTTAGTCAATGCTACATGTTTGTTATGCTATACGTTCTCTGCGGGTACTCCGGCTTCCTCCCACAGTCCAAAGACATGCACCTTGGGGATTGGCTGATTGGAGACTCTAAATTGCCCATAGGAGTGAGTGTGTGTGTGTATGGTTATATGTCTGTGTGTTGGCCCTGTGATGGACTGGTGACCTGTCCAGGGTTTAGCCCACCTCTTGCCCAATGTCAGCTGGGATTGACTGTGCTGAAGAGCTCACAGATGTCCTCCAGACATCTTCAACATTTCACTGAGCCAGGCTGTTGTCCCCACATGCCTCAAAGCATGCAAAGAATGCACACCCAGCATGCTCCATTAACTGACAATGGTGCTACAGTGGAGAGGGTGATCAGATCCAAATTCCTAGGTGTGCATAGCTCTGAAGACCTGTCCTTAAACATCAACACCACATCACTGGTCAAAAAAACACAACGGTGCCTGAACTTCCTCCGCAAGCTGTGGAGAGCAAGGGCCCAAGTCTCCAACATGCAGTCCTACAACAGAGGCACCATTGAGAGTATCCTGACCAGCTGCCTCTCTGTGTGGTACGGAGCCTGCACAGTCTCCTGCATCAAGTCTCTGCAGCAGAGAAGATCATTGGTGTCTCTTTCCCCTCCACGATGGACATATACAAATCCCGCCTCACCCACAAAGCCATCAGGATTGCAGGTGACTCCACCCACCCATCTCACAGCCTCTTTAGCCTGCTTCTGGAAGGAGACTGAGGAGCCTCTGTGCTATAACCAACAGGCTCAACAACAGTTTCCCTCACCAGGCAGTTTGGTGGCTCAACTCCCTCTCTGCTCTGTTCCCGCTCCTTGCTAGACTGGGGTAGTTTATATTATCTGTAAATGTCCATGCTAGAAAATGCAAATGTCGTAATTCTTATTCCACTTTTAGTTGACATTTATTCTATTTTTCGTCATTTATTTTATAAGCTGCTTTTCTTGCACTACTTTGTACCTTTACACCGTGGCTCTGAGAGGACTGAAATTTCACCTACGCTGTATGTTTACTCGTATAGTATATCTGACAAAAAAAGCTGACTTTGACTTGTTTTTTTACTTTGACTTTTGCTCAGTTTTACAATATTATAGTTTGACAAAGCTAGTTCCATTTCCTCAGTTTCAACAAAAGTAATTAAAAAATTACAGATAAATACATAAACAAATGGAGAGGTGGAATACAGCATTTGCATTAAATGTTCTTCTGTGAAAAATAACTGAAGTTTAAGTTTAGCTAAGATCAGCTGGGACTTGCTGGCAGGGTGGGTTTTCTCAGTTGGGTGCATCCAGGAGTATGTCTCTGTGACGGTTGAAGCTGATACAGTCTTGCCATGATGCAAATAAGTTAATTAGATACTTGCTGAACCGAGACACTTGCAGAATAAAAAACATTTACTAAAATGGTGTTGAGGGGAGGTTGTAGGTATAACATATTCGGGGAATCAATACGCTTCACAATGGTTTGATAAATCTAAATGCTGTTAATTGTTTCAAGGTAATACTCAAATGGAACAAGTAAACACAACAACTGACCAAGGAGAAATATAAAGAAAACAAATATTAATATTATGTCACTCAAACTTATGTGTGTGCCTCATTAGATTGCTTTTTAGAGATCCAGGCCATCAAACCAAAAGCAGAAAATGTGCATACATGGTTCCAAAATGGACATTTGGTTTATATAAACAACTTGGTCCTGCTTCCAGCTCATTGTATGCACCTACATGCTTGATCAGAATTGCTTGGCATCACAGTTTACTACACTGGGTATCTCGTCAGAGCACAGCATAGTCCATAAAAGCTGTCACACAAGTCTTACATCATCTACAATTAGATTAAAACAAAATGTTTTCCTGATGTACAGTTACTGCATGAGTGCATCATAATAGCCAGAGCATCTTATCTAGTTAATATGGACAACTGCGCACAGTATGAGCAGTCGACACAACCTATGCAGAACATCTTCAGTGAAGCAGTTTATCTGAAACATTAAAGATACTGAAGGTTATGATGAAATATCAAGTTCAAATCTGCTGAAGTATTTTTAGTGTAAGAAAAATTACAGCATTTCCTATTGTTTAAATTTGATGTGATGAAAAAATGTGTAAATTGTCAGTCATCCTCACACCTGGATGTGTTGTGTATCAGCTTCTATTTGATATGCAACTCCTGCACAAGGTCACAACATTGTTAACCGACAACAGGCTGCTCTATGTTCCCTCACATTTTACCATTTGTATGCAGGATCAATTCTTTATTTTCTCATGCTCGATCCCTGCCTAAAACCTAATGGCAAGGTGTTTTACCCTTGTTGTTTTTATCCCAATTGATCAACAAAGTGAATATATTCTCTGCTCAGAGGAGTTTTATTCATATGTTTTTTTCTTTGTCTTCTTAAAATAAACAAGTGTGTCTAAAGAAAATAGTGGTTGTAATGTTTTCAAAACCAGTCTGAGATTTTCAACCTTCCCATTAGTTCTTCCAGGATATTATGTTCCTTATGTCTTCTGTTCTGATGAAAGGCCAAAATACAGTATTCTTCTGTTCCTTGCAGTGGGATTAAAGAGTCTGAAGGCCAAAAGGATAAAAAAAACAACAACAAAACAAAAATCATGAGTAATTGTAATGCCTCAAAGAAAATCGGACAACAAAAACAGGTTGGTTACTGGAGGAAAACTTTCACTTTGGTGTAAGAAGAACTTTTTTCAGTATAATCAACTAAACTGTTGTTAATATTGATTTAAATGAGTAAATATTATAGATAAATTACTTTGCATTGGGGGAGAGATTTGAAAAATATAACTACGTCTAAATGGTAAAATGAATTAAACCACCATCATTTTGTTGGTTTATCATAAAAGCAACGAATGGTTTGGCAAGGAAATATTGAAGAGTTAAAGTTTAATGGCTAAACTCTACTGCATATGCTAGTTTTACAATTATTAGATTAGCTGTAAAGGCATGTTTGTTCCACAGCCCACATCTTTCCAAATGTTGTGCAGACGTTGTTACAAGTGTAAATAAAAAGATCCTGTGTGAGTGCGTTGTCCTCTCAGTTGGTATTAAGAAAAGGATAAATCAATGAAATACAAATGACTGCATAGTTATTTTTAGCTCATCAGTGGCATATTCAGACCAATCCATCCTGAATCCTATCCATTTGACAGACGGATGTCTGAATGGCGAATTAGCAAGTGCCCTAGCTGTGTCTTTATGGGATATTCTTTCTTTTTTTTCCTTTTTTTTCCTTTTAATGACTGTGCTAATTAAAAAGTCTTCAGCTCCTGGATAAAATGAGTAAAGTAATGATGGATAGGTTCAGAGACAATGAAAGAGAGGGCATTCAGAAGGACTGAGATGTGCAAAGGCAGTGCCAGTTAAATAAAGGCTATGGTCAGCTCTCTGTTTCAGTTCATGGTAGGGGTCCCTTTTAGCAAAGGTCCAGGCAGTTATACTTTCTCTTAATGAGGAAGTAAGATAGCTTTTGGACACGCAGGAAAGTCTTTAATGGTGTCCACTTGGTTTGGTGGACGAGAAAGTATGTTCAGTGACTAAGCATATCTCTTTTTGTGGCAGTCTTGGCCAGACGTGTTTAAATGCACACACATAGACACCATAAACCTGCTAAACCTTATCAATCACATTTTTCATTTCATTCCTAAGCTGTGCTTTATTTTGAATCCCGCTTCGAAGATAAGATTAACAGATGCGTGATAATATTGTCACCTTGGCAATGTCAGAAAAACTCCTTGGAAACTTATTATAGGAGCTGGATGAAGCTGGCATGCAGAAGTGAAATTACAATATGTTTAATACAACAGCTGAAAGACTGAAAGTCATTAAAATCCATTATGCATTCATTTTCATTGACTCTATTCTCCTGTGCAACAAGAAAACTGCCAATTACACAGAGCTACAAACCTTCAATATCATTTAAAAAATATCAGCAGCTAAGCTTAAGTTTGAGTACCATTTGAACCAGAATGAGAAACAGATGACATGTCCAGGGGGTACCAGGCCTCTGGCCTGCTAAATGTTAGGCATATTTATAAAGGATGTTATATTTGACCTTGACATGATTATTATTGTTTTTTCTGACCTTTTTTTATATACATTTTTCTTTACTAGTAAGTTCTGAGAGATAAAATCTCTCAATATGATCTGTCACACCAGTATATTGCAAAATTGCAATTGTTATTTGATTGCTCTTGTATCTGTGTGTACAGGAAGTAATAGTAATACATTGTTTCTTTACTTATTTTTAGTATCCCAGCAGTTCTTTATCTTGACTGGTTGTTTAGGTGCTCTGTAAATCTACAGAACCAGGTGAAGTCCTCGTTTATGAAAGAACATCTGGTTCATCAACACAACTGAGTTAAAAAGTGGTGAGTGCAGCAATGCTAAATTCACATCATCCCGTACTACAAAAAAAAAATGCTTAAAGAAAGTAATAAATCTCAGTTTATTTATAAAAAAGGAACAATCTTCCATCTTTTTGCAATTGCACATAAATTGTGCAATGTGTTCTGAATAAAATGTCCTCATAGCTTCTTTGCAAATTAATTGAGAATTGAGGACATTTCTTTTTTTTTTTACTTCTAAGTACAATATGAGTTAGTCTTTGACATTTTTGCACTTGACAAATTGCTACTTGCAGTGTTGGAAAACCTTTAGCCTGGCTCTGAGAACAACATGGACGACGAACATTTTCTACGATGAATTACAGGACATTTACAGAAACTCACAAAGTCAAGGTAGGCAAAGACAAATGACCCTACATCTGTTCATCAAAAAGTAAAAGAAATGAGTATGACTGTTGAACTCCTGCCAGACACACATACTAAACATTCTCATACAAGAGTCATTTGCCAAGGAGGTAGAGCAGCCAGATCCAAAATCACCTTGTTGCAACACAGCTGGAAGTGACATGATAATTTGTTTTGTGTTGGCACTTTTTTGAACACCTTGAGCACCATGTTATTGTTGTCATATCCAGTTTTCAAGCTGCTACTTATTTGTCAGTCTCAAAGAGATTTCATGCACAGAAAATTTTATGATTCTGTCATTATCATATTAGAGCTGCTGTCAATCACTCTACAAGAAAAAAAAACTACTGTAATGTAAGTAAGAACCCATCTTAAATCAGGTACCAAAGTACCTCTGTCACTTTCAGATTTCCATGGAGGTTTTGCTGTTCTTTTTTTTTACAGGTCAGGATGACATTTTATGTTTTCAGTCTCAGTTTTTGTTTCAAAATCATGTAAATGAATGGAAAATGGAATGTAAGAAACTGAACATGAATGTATAAAATCCCATTTTGATAAATGGTCGGCTAAAGAATTCATGGATATGATAATGTCAGTAGCTGATCGGATACATTGTTTTATTACTGATACAAAGTAATTGAATTAATTGCATTTGAAGCTCCATGGTGATTTTATTAATTAAATACATAATTATATATAATAATAATAATATAATAAAAATATAATAATATATAATTAAATATATAGAAAATGATTATAGCCAAAACTGAAATGAACCCTGTAGAGTAATATGATTTCTTTAAAAAAAAACAAAATAGTTCCTACTGTTGAGAGCATTGTATAGATGCATGTCCTCCTGCAGTTGACTTTAAGACCAATAAAAAGGACCAATATATAAACCACTAAAAAACTTTTAATTAGAAACACAAACGTAGATAAGACAGGATTCAAACAATGAAAAAATTAATTTCTCTTTGATCTCAGAATATTAGATATAGTGTACTATAGGCCTGGTCTTTACTTGAGCCAGAACACAATGTCTTTTTAGGCCTTCATGTAGGATACTACAGGTACATCTCAGGAAATTAGAATATTATGAAAAAGTTTAATATTCTTCATCATTCATTTCAGAATGTGAAACCCATATATCATATAGATTCATTACACATAGAGTCAAACATTTCAACCATTTATTCCT
>JBAMIG010000004.1:12180742-12195244 GCA_037177335.1 Kiunga ballochi
TATTACATAAGATCAATTTAAAAAAGGATATTTTAAACAGAAATGTCAGGCTTCTGAAAAGTATGTTCTTTTCCATGGACTCAATACTTGGTTGGGCCTCGTTTTGCATGAAGTACTGCATCAATGCAGCATGGCTTTTTCATAATATTCTAATTTCCTGAGATGTACCTGTATGTTATGAAAGAGTTTGAACTAAATGACAACCTTGAGAGAAACAAAAATGATAGTTTTCCAATTAGCTTCTTTTTTCAAAATAAAATATGAACCGTACTGTCATAGCAATTTCATATGCATGCTTCTTATATCGCATAGCTTCATATGCGAGTTTCATCCTTTGACATGTCCAGCATATTGTCACTGAGATTAGCATTTGAATCAGAAAATCTGTGTTACAGTCTTGACTGAGCTACACATTCTCCTGATCGCCCTTTGATTGTAATTCTGTGACTTCTAATGTAAAAGCTTGTCCACACTTTAGGCTGATATCCACCAGATACTCTCCTGGCGGACCTGGGACCTCCATAATAAAGCCATCGTATGTACAAAAAACAGCGTATGCCAATTATAGTCAGTTTTTGGGATTTATAAAAACATGACTTTGCGGGAAAATGTCTCTATCTCCACGCAAACAAATGACCAGGCGTATGCACAGAATCTGGTAAAACGGCAAACGGTGACACCAACGCTAGAAGAAGAAAACCAAAGAAACCAATGTGAACTTTGAGATATTTGTGCAAAATCAGGTATAAACTGTCATAAGTATCAATGACATCGTGTCACGGGGGACGTAACACATCGATACCGCAAAAATATCTGAATTCACAACAGAAATGTGGTTAGTAAGAATGTCAACTAAAATACGTCATTGTGACATAAAGCAGGTCAGTATGTTTTGAAGCCACTTTAAACAGACAATCAGTTGATCCGTATGGCCATGTAAATTACTTTCTAGATGAATAAATATAAATAAATGTGCTCATCGGTGGGCGATCAGGATATTTCCCCCACTTGCAGATATTCAGACATTCAGGTGATGGTTGGATATAAAATATATCCCAATGCGTAAAGACGCACAATGTTTTATCTGTTCCTGCTGGAGAACATGGAGCTAGAAGCCTCTGGAGTGAGTGAAGTTTCACAGATAAGGATCGACTCTTGAGTTGGTTCCAACTTCCCCGCGCTGTGTTTCAGGAGGAACCCCATCATGCCAGTCCCTCTGCAAGTGCTAAAAACCAAAAACCAGTTAAAAAAAGAACTGGCTGACAGCAGCTGCTCAATCCTTTTCCCTCCCAGAGCGTAGCGGAACGGTATGGGCACCACAGCCAAACACACCGTAGTAGAGCGGGCCATAGTGCTATAAACTAAGAACGTGCCAACAACCATGAGAGAAGAGATGTCCCTGTCTTCAAACCCGTCCCATCAAATTAGAACCAAAAGCTGCTGCTTTACGCAGCATCTAGAAGTGATGCAACATAAGATGTGGAGAATTCTGATTTATTTACAAGTTTTTGATTTAGTGTAATTTTTTCAGGATGTCTTTATTTCTCCCCAACTCCTGCACCTCCTCCTTCGTGGTGCTGATTGTGTCCCTCTGGAAGGACACAACTGCTGGAGGCGCACAAGGTGCTGTGGAATCACTGTTGTCGTCCTGTCCCACAAGCTACAGCACCGCAAACATTTAGTGGCGGTCCTGATTTACAAACAGAAACAAGCGTGGGACGTGCGTGCGCACTGGTTTAGAAATAGGGATTAAAATGTACGCAGCACTTCCTGTTTTCCGTACGTACACCAACTGTAGGTAACTTTGCTACGCAAAGTTTTATAAATGAGGCCCCTGGACGGGTGATCCCCACCAGTACTGTTTTACAATGTGAATCTGGCGCCAGACTTCACCAGGCTCCAGAGCAATCTCTCTGTTTCATATATATGATTATGCATGACGTTGGAGTGAGGCTTCATAGGTTCCAGTTTGGAAGCTGATTGTCTGACTCTCTCCTGAGCTCTGCACCGACAGACCTCTGAACAGACTATCAGGAGAAATAAACCAAAAATAAAGTGAAATGTAGTTTTAAATGTATTAATACCATGGTCAGCAAGAAATCTGCCAGCTAGCATGAAACATTTTCATACATATGCACACGTAGTTCAGCAAGTTAAATCACAGTTATATCGCTTAGCTACAGATGTCCCCATAGCAATGAGTTAATCAACTTTTTAAGATTAGCTGGCTTTAAAAACACATTTCTGTTCAGCTAACAATGGTTGTTTAGCATAAATGTTACATTGAGGCCAACATAAAAAAGTTCCTGTACTTAACCTGTACTTTCTAGAACTGCTTTCATGCATGTAATATTGTAAAGATTAGGGACTCAGATTAATGAAGAAAAGTTAGTCCATGCCTTTGTTACTACAAGATTGGACTATTGCAATTCCTTATTTATGGGCTGTCCCACATATGCCCTGAAAAGTCTCCAGCTGATCCAAAATGCTACTGCAAGGGTTCTAATGAGGACTAGCAGCAGAGATCATATTTCTCCATTTTAAGCATCTCTTCATTGGCTTCCTGTTAAATTTAGGATAGAGTTAAATATTCTTCTCCTCACATATGAAGTGCTTCGTGACCTAACTCCATTATAAATGAAAGACCTCATTGTTCCATATGTTTCACACGGAGCACTTCGCTCTCGGCCTACTTGTGGTTCCCAGAGTCTATAATAAAAAGATGGGAGGGAGAGCTTTAATCTATCAGGCTCCTCTCTTACCAGTTAAACAAGTTAAAATTAAGCCTAACACCTTCCTTTTTAACAAATCTTAGAGTCATGGGGACATTCCATATTGCACTGAGCACTTTGTTAATGTTGGTGCAATGTTAATCTGTCTTTCCTGTCCTCTCCACCCCAGCCAGTCGAGGCAGATGGCCGTCCTCCCGGGTTCTGCTGGAGGTTTTGCGGTCCTGTTAAAAGAGTTTTCCTTCCCACTGTTGCCTCATGCTTGCTCAGGCTGGGGATTGGATTGAAGTCTAGATTTGATGCAATCTGTTGGTTTCCCTAGTCTAGGCTATTTTTGATGAATTGGCTAAACATAATGTCTGTGAAGCGCCCTGAGATGACACTATCATGAAGTGGCGCTATGCAAATAAGCTAAAAATTACTTGAATGAAGTATATTTAACAAGGTTTTTAAACCTGCTTAAACCCAATAAGAGTATTGTTAGGAGTGTGTTTAGTTTGATTTTGACTTTGGTTTTGACTTTTTAAGTTCTAGCAGTTGCTTTGTGTTTTGTGTTTGGCTTACTTTGGAGATTCATTTCCACAGGCCTAAATCCAACAAATATATGCCTTATTTTTCTATCTTAGAAGATTTGTTTGTTCTTAATGTTTACAACCCCACCCCCTTTTTACTGGCGAGCCAGGTGACATAGAACAGGGAACCATGTCTAGTCCTGGAAAGAGCCTGGACCTTTTCCCTCTGGTCAAGTGACATTCTATGTCCTGATAGACAGTTTCAGCAGCTGGGGACTAATCAAAGCTTCTGCATTAGATTACAACCCAATCTCAGTGCCTCCTGCTGATGCCTGGTTCATGGTCATTTAACTCATTTAGACTGTGACCCCATGGGGAAAAGTAAAAAAAAAAAAAAAAAAAAACTGGGTACACATAATCAAGACTATTCCATTGGCCTGGCTCTAGGGTGAGGTCTCATTTCCAGACAAGGTAAGATATGTAACGGTTTTTAATTCTCTCTGCCATGATGATGTTTTGAATTACCCTTGACAAAGATGAATTTGACCTTGAAAACACCAGCAGTCCTAGCTTGTGCAACCCTTTGGGTGCTTAAATCCATCTGGTTTAATAAGGTAGCCTTAGCAGTTGTTAGATGGTGTTTTATATAGATAGGAATAAAACACTAGTTGCTAAATAAAGAATTTAATTTGGTGAGGTAAAGAGTAAGTTGGTGAAAGTCACTTATTTGTGTTGTTACACGTTTTCCACTGATTTTCTCCTAAAATAAAGTTACTTTTATTTTGAATTACCTCAAATAGAATAAAGGTGAATCTCATTATCCACATTGTTTATTTGGCAGACATGACTTTACTCCTCTGCTGCACTGAACACTGCTTGTGGTGTGTGCCAAGGGTAACATATGGGGTTAATGAACTGTGCAGTAAAGAACATATGTCTTTTACTGCTTTGCAGAGGATGTATCCTCCTTTTTCTATCTCCAATGATGCCAGGCTCTTCTACCCTACTTTGAAAGGTGACTCTCTGAAATCCAGTGTGTTGTGCTTTTCTTTTTGTTCATTTGTTCTTCTTCTATCTGTGCATGGGATTATGATTGATGGACTGGCTATTCAACATTATTGTTTTTCATCTTTAGCAATGAAACATACTTCTATAAGGACTATGATAGTTTTATCTCTTTTTCTTGTAAAATCCAACTCTTTTAAAAATGATTAAATATTATGAAGCCAAAATATCCAGTGAGTAGTTGCTGATGACATGGCACTGATGTGTAACAGGCAAGGAAAGTTTCTTTGTATAGCCCCCTTTCATGTTTAAGATATTCAAAGTGTTTTACATAGATATCAGTGTAAAGAAGTGTAAAGAAGCACAAAAGACAACAAACAAATGGCAAAATCAAAATCAAAACAACTTGGGCCTGATATGGTTCAGACTTGATCATTTTAAAAACCTCTCATTACTGGGCCTGAGTCGGGCTCAGGCCAGACTCAGGCCCAGTAATTTAGCCCATACGGGGCTCTAGTAAGGACAAACCTTCGTCCCATTATCTCAGATCCTTTAGAGACTCCCTGTTTATATACATGTAATCTGAATGAGCCGGGGATTTACTGAATGCATATTAAAATTATGTCCCTACTCTTTTCACAGACTAGTTAGACTACCAAGTTTGGCCCAATATAGATTTTTTTCAATCCAAATTTCTTTCTAATCGCTTTGCTTTCTCTGTCTGAGGTGACATTGTGGGAAGGGTAAAATATGAGAGTCTCTCTGGCCGCTCAGTGCAGGCGGAGCTGATGAGCGATGGGAGATGAGAGCGAGCCGTAGTAAACTGTTCCCAGTACCGTGTAAGAAACCTCACAGTAAGAAATGAGTAGTATGACAAAACTGTAGTATGGTGCGTGTTGCGAAAGGCATCTTATTAATATAAATGCACATAGGATACAATGTGAAAAGACAAATATAGCATAATATAGGACAAAAATTTGACCTCCACTTGTTTGCAGCATAACAGCTAAATGCTGCTTATCCATGTTTAGTCTGGTTTTTGGTCTGGACTAGTCGACCTAAACTTTTGGATCTTTTGGTTTATATTCTCTGAACATATCACAGGTAAATTCTGGGCCTAACCTACTCAGGGATTTGTAAACAATCAGCAGAGTTTTAAAATCTATTCTGTGTCTGATTGAAAACCAGTGATCTTGGTCTTAGTTAAAAGTCTAGTAGCAGCATATGGATGAGCTGCAGGTGTTTAATTGTCTGTTTAGGAGGTCCTATGAAAAGACTACAGTAATCTGATTTGCAGGAGATTAATAATCCATGAATAAGTTGCTCCTGCTCTCTCTGGGAGACTAAACTTTTAATTCTCTTGATGTTTCTGAGGTGGTAAAAAGCTTCTTAGTCAAGGCTTTGATGTGGCTGCTGAAAGTCAAGTTCTGAGTATAACATCACTCCAAGATAACAAACTAGATCACTGGTTTCAAGAGCATTAGTCTCGAGGGGTTTTCCAATAATGAGAATTGAATAGCATTTACAATTTGAACAGAGGAGGTCCAAGAACTGACCCCTGAGGGACTCCAGAAATCATGACCACTCTCAGATTCATTGCTGGCGATTGGACCAAAATAACTCCAGATTTCTGCGGTCCACAAGGAACGAGGACTGATACTTGACCAGAATAAGTACTCAGTGTTTCAGTGCTCTGATGAGGTCAAGCCTGACTGAAATTTAGCAAGATTTCCACTTTTATCACAACTGCTATCAATCCCCTAATCATTCTATTTCAATAATTCAAAAACCATCCTGTGATGTCATCTGGCTGGGATTGGCTCCCCCTAACCTCATCTTTATCATCTGCCCTCCTGATTTGCTGTCTGACGCCACACATCAGCTCCACAGTATGAAAAGAGCTGCAGCTCTGCGTTCAGTGGCAGCTGTTTTGTGGAGACAGTTTGCCCACTTTGAGACTTGTAGAGAATTGTGAAGCCTTTTAAGGTTGTTGGGATTTTTCTGTGGTTGAACATTGTGTGGAAAGTATGCTTAGGTTTACTAATTGGAATTTCTGCTTTTGTTTGGTTTAGTTTGAACTGCACCACCTGCCTTTCCCTCCTGTTTTTTGTTGTCCACTGTCTAACAAGACAAAAAAACTCCCTAAAACTCCTTCTTCCATCTGTCACATTTTTATTTTATGTTACATCCTTTTCCCGCTGTGAGCTGGGTCGTAACATCTTTTCATTTCAGAAGTAATTTAGCTGGTTCAATAAAACTCTCAATAGTCTTGGATTTAAAAGAGAGGTTAGAGACAGGTCAATAGTTGTTCATTTATGGATTAATCTTGCATCCTTTCTTCTCTTCCTTTTTCTTCTCTTTATAATCTCCTTAGGTTAGGCAAGAGAAGTTTTATCATACATGAAAGCAATTCAAAGTGCGTTACAATATAGAAAGTGCATATAGAAAAATATGTACAAGCTATGAAATAATTTAAATTGTACTAAGATCAAATAAAAAAAATACATAAAACATATATGTATACAGGCCATGAGGTGGACTGGCAGACTGTTTGGGGTGCACATAAAACACACTGCTCAAAAAATTCTCCTAAAATTGTTTGAAGCCATCTAGCAATTGTTTTTCAGGCTTGAATTTAGGCTGGTATAGTGCATGCATAAATTTAGGCATTTAGTTTTGACACTTTTTGTTTAAAACTATTATATAACTAATGGGGAATCCTATTTCATGTGAAAGTGACTTATTTTGTCGGGTTGCAAAAATAAAAGAAAAAATATCTCCTCTGTGATCCTGCTCTGAGTAGCTGCAGCTAAACACCCTTTTCTGAATTCCTCCTTAATTATTCAAACTCAGAGGGCCCTATATGTCATCTACTACAGATAATTTGCTGACTTCATGAGAAATTTTCAATACTAAATAATAAATAAAAAAAAATAAAATCTGGTCTTTGCAAATGTTTGAAAGTGATGGTGTGAGACACAGAGCAAATGAACTTGACATTAAAGCTTATTTAGAAACAGGGTGATAAAAGCTTGAGATTGCACTGTAGTTGACATTTAGGGTGAAAATAGTTGATATGACAAGATTCGTACACAATTTATTGTTAATTATGCAAATATTTTTACCTGTTATATTATTGCTTCACTTTTTTATGCTTGGGATCACATAAGCAATGTTGTCATCCTGCTGAATGAATTGAGAAAGACATTACAATTTTCCCCCAGAGCTGATAGCTCACCAGTTTTGTTATGTGTTTATGATAAGGCATTTTGATAAAACTTTGTTTATCTCTAAATTTAGAAACAGTTCAGAGACAGCTGTATAGGATACATTATATACACAGAATTCAGGATAAATCTAGTTGAAAATCCTGTGCTAAGAATATACATATACTGATTGACAATATAAACAAGCCATGCAGACCGACAGTGTAAAAGAGCCATACACATCAATAGTATGAAAGGTCATGCAAAGTTACATTGTCATTGAACAGATGAATAGGTAAATATGAACATGTACAGTTGTGAGTTGTATAAAGAATAAAACCTGATATATTATGATCAGATATTGGACAAAGAAGAGCTTTGTATTCTGGGGGGGGGATGATGAGCGGTGCTGGAAGCAGACTTGATTATGGAGTTGGAGAGCAGAAGGGAGGAAGGAACTGCAACACCTCTTTGTCATGCACTACGGGTGAAGAAGCCTACTATTGATGATGCTTTCCAGGGCATATGGTTTGTATATAAAATGTATATAAAAAGAGTCTCTGCTTTTGGAGGGACTTGTGGAGTAAAAAGATTTAGTAAGTAAGCAAATAAAAGTTCCTTTGTAAGCAGTTCTCCCCTAAATCTCAAGCTAAGGGCAAATGCTGATATTTTCATAACATTAACTTAAGGCTGATTGGTCATTAAAAATTGTCCCTTAAAGTGAACGTGTGTGACTAGTTGTTTCTCTGTGTTGGCCCTGTGATAGACTGCCGACCTACCTGTCCGGCATGGGGACCAAACACACTGGCACAAGACAAGGGAAACGCAGACCATTTAAACATTTGAGGGTAATGGGAAACAGGTGGACACAATCAGGTTATCGGGAAGACAATCAGACCGATGACACATGAAGAAGGGCAAGTGACCTGAAACGAGAGGAGAGTTGACCTTCTAAATAAAACAGGACAAAGCAAAATACAAAAGAAGACAATACCTCAATCCGGTGTGACACATATCCAGTGTGTATGGCCTGAATGGTTCCAGGTGCCCGCAGCCCCTCGTTGAAATAAGGGGTACAGATAATCGATGGGCCCTGTAATGGACTGGAAATGGACTTTACCCCATCTCTCGCCCGATGACAGCTGGGATTCTTGCATTTCTTTTTTTTTTATCATTTCAAAAGAAAGTTATATAAATGCTTGTTCTTTGTTTTTCAATTATTACATCTGATGCAAGGACCAAAACATACAATGACCATAATCCATAATCTAAACTCTTTTGGAGAATATAATTTATTAAAGTATATAAGATCTTTGGCACAGTTCATCCCACACTTTACTTTTGTTGTATGAGGTGATGCAATTCATACTGACCATCTGTCAAATGTCAGCATATCTTAAAAAAAAGACAGTGTAGTTTAGTTTTTCCATAGAAATGTCCAGTTTGCGCTGCAGTCTAGGGAGACTGTTTTGTGTTCAGCAAGAGTTCTTTTCCTTCAGGAATTGCTGATCTTTACTGTATCAGATGACACAGGTGCATCATTTTTTGCTGCTTTTTTAGCGAAGACAGCTCTTGTGGACATCTTTGAACACTTTTCCAAAATGTCCTTTCATTGAAGGACAGTTTTAACCATAACCTTTCCAAAATCTCCATCTCATTAAAGTGTAAAGCTACCAACAAAGAAAAACAAAATAACTATAGACCATATTATATTATAACATGTTAGTTTTTTTTATTAGAATGCAAAACAATGTGCAGAATATGTTGTTATAGCAGGTTGCTATAAATGCTGCCGTTTAGGACATTTTAGGTAGAAAGAGTTAAGGTATTTTTGCTCGGTTACCTTTAGTTAACATGTACCAGAAGTTAGGTCTATAGCATAATTGCAAGTTGCTAGCAGAGCGAAAGCATCAGGCTAATCACAAGGTGACTGAATGGAAGATAGAAAAAGGAAATTGATGTCATAATAAATCACAATAGAGGAAATATCTTAGTCTGAAAGATATTCTTCACTATATAATGTATTTTAGTAGTTTTAGTTTAGTTGTTGCTAGGTTTTACCATTGTTCATCTGCAGGTTTTGTATAGCTTCTTATCAGCACATCAGTAGTTTTTAGCTTAGTTTACATTAGTGTAAGTTAGATCAGTCTTAGCATAGTTTTTGTTTCTGCTGCAGCTGTTTGGTGGCACATGTGAATGGTGGTGCAGAAAAAATACCTTAATACAGTGCACATAATATTTGACAAAGAATTCTTCTACAAGCACATATATCACTTACATATAGGCCTCAAATAACTTGTTTCTACCTTTAACTGTATATTGAGCATTATTAAGGGTTTTAGGTGAATTTTTTTAAGTTTTTAATATTCTGGGAACGTAAAACGCCTAAAAACACTCCATTAAATGACACCACAGTAAAGTAAAGAAAGAAATTATTTATTTGTTGTTATTTTAGTTGCTTTGTATCTTTCCTAAAAAGGGGTGTATATCACAAAAATAGTCAGATTGTTTTAGTAACTTGAACAGAGTTTATTTTTGTACATCTAGAAATGTTTTGAATCACTGTGTTTTATGTGTTTATTAGTGATATGTGATGAAAAAAAATCTGATTTTGTATTTTTTTTATATAGATGGCACAATATCAACATTCTAGGTATGTTTGCCTATTCACTTTAAGATTTTTCTAGCCTAAGTTGTACTCATCATAGAAATATGAAACACTTGAGGATACTGTGAGAAATGAGACCATTATGAACAAAAATAGCAGTGTGTGCTCAGGCAGACTATTTCTGCATGTGCACACAGTGCTATTATAATTTTAAATGGACAAAACAGTTTTAAAAAAATGAATATTTGGTATGTGGGATTATGCTGCCTGGTGTTTTTCTTTGTTACCTTGTTAATACCATCCATCAGTATTTTTGTAAGAAGTTTGTGCCTCCTTAAAAAAACAAAACAAAAAAATCATCAACTCCAAAGCCCATTCTTTTGATTTATGTAAACTTTTAACCATAGCTAGTGCTCTGAACCTTCACTTTGAAAAAAAAGCTTTTTCATCATTAAGCTGCTTTTCATTCAAATATTTCGACTTATGCTTAGAGCTGTGATGTTTTTTTAATGCTGCACTCTGTCTCATTGAAAATTGGTTCCTTTATTACCCAAAATATAACATCAGTGGCAAAATATCTTTTTAATAGAAAGTGGAATATCAGATTGATTTACACAAACAACTTTAAGAAGCCAACTGATAACCAAAATCAATGTTTGCCTATTTCACATTATGGATAATCAGGGTGAATCTGTGCTATTAGAGGTGATCTTACAGTGTTTAGTGTCAAAAACAGCATTAAACAACCTTTCTCTATAAAATCAGCTACATTTCCTTTTACAGTATAGTCTTTTTTTTAATTTTCTTGTAGATCAGAGCTGCAAAATACTCCAGTTTGTCAGGAGAAAAGGCATGCACTTGTTAGAGTAATCAAGCAGGAAAACCAGATATTTCCAAATTAAGGAAAGGCAAAATGTAATTACAGTGTACTGAAAGATCACCTCGGACAGGAGGTGGGGACAGATCGGTGTGTGAGCGTGCCTACGTGTGTGCAGTTGGCTTGCTTGCTGCATGGTTGGCATATTCTCAGTTGGATGAGAGGACATTTATGTGATGTCAGCACGCATTAACCTCTCTGAAAATACATCGGAAACAAACAGGGACACATGTGCCCAGATCCCACCAGCTCTAAGTAACAAGCCTCTGGAAGGAAAGGCTATAACACAGAACAGATCCAAAAATAGAAATGTGAGGATGAAAGAAAGGGACTCTTGGGTGAAAAAGCAACACATCTTTCTAAAAACCTTGACAACTTTTGGGCCTAATTTTGAATTCTTAATAAAGCTACAATGGTGCTGGTGGTGAGGAAAAGCAATTTGGTATACAAATTAATATAACGTGATCTATCTATGCTAATAATTGAATCAAGATATTTTTTATCTCCTTAAAGCATACATAAATGTAGTGTAGTAATAAAAAAGTTTATTATTGACAAGGAATTTTTGTCCACCTTAAATATGGGATGCACCATTTACTCTAAATTTTCATTTAAACTACTCAACCATATCTCATTTCACTTTCTACTTGTTTTTCATGCACAATTAAACATAAAAGTTCTTTTTTACCTTAAAGCAGTATTATGCATTGCATAGTCTCACGTAACAAGCGGAATTGTCAAATGTGGCTCGTGTGCAAGTAAATGCTTTTCTAAAACTACAATAGATAAAAGGCATAGAATATCATTTTAAAATGATAACGTTACAAACCCCCTGGCTCGCCAGTAAAAAGGGGGTGGGGTTGTAAACATTAAGAACAAACAATAAACCTAAGATAGAAAAATAAGGCATTTATTTGTTGGATTTAGGCCTGTGGCAAAAGTAAAAAATATAACAAATGGGAAATGAATCTCCAAAGTAAGCCAAACACAAAACACAAAGCAACTGCTAGAACTTAAAAAGTCAAAACCAAAGTCAAAATCAAACTAAACACACTCCTAACAATACTCTTATTGGGTTTAAGCAGAACCAAGTACCAACACAAACTACAAAAAACCCAAGCCACCAAACTAACAACCAGGCAACCAGGCAGAGGCAGACTGAGCCTGAGAAACCCAGCTGCCCTGAATGTTCATTAACAGCTTGTTTAAATAATAGGTCCCAGCGGGATGGCAGATGATTAGTCCAATCAAAGAAGGATGCTGCGGCAGCTCCAGCCTATCGCAGAGCAATGACACAGTGGGGCGGATGCAGGTACCAACCAATCAAGGAATGGAGATGGCAGTCAGGAATGTGGAGAAGAAGCCAGCCCATGGTCTGTGCGTGGAAAACCAGTTAATGGAGTATTCTGGCCTGAGGGACAAAGAGTTTGCAAACATGAAACTGGTCCAACTGCTGAGACATACATTTTCCTGCAATATTCTCACTCATAAAGTTACCTTGGTGAGACTGTTCAGCTTAGTATTTGTGTAACACAGCATCTGGTTCTAGAACGGCATTTTCATGACACTTCAAAAAAGAAATAGAAACCAAGTTTTTTAAGAGAGAAAAAACAGTATGAACTCTGCAAATGAAAATGGGAAATATAAGGAAAATGGGCAGCAAAGTCTTTTATATCGCTTCCACAAACCCAATGCCAAGTTAATTTTATTAAATTGAATGAAAATCAAAATCAAAGAGGAAAATTCAAAAGTGTAGTAGTTTTTTTTATACAAAATGAATTAAGGGTTATTTTTTATTTGTAAACATAGACTTTGTAGTATTGTATTAACTGTTACTAATCCAAAATGTGTTAGCTAAGTGACAGAACATACTCATATGTATTGTTAAATTATCTTATTAGGTTGTGGTTGATGTTTGCACTGTGACTGAGAGGTCATGTAGAGGACAAAATTTCCTTCCTCTGATTTAGGACATCACAGTATGCTAACGGCACAATTAAAATGTTGTGCGTTGCACCTATTAATTAAAGAACCTGATCTCAAAATTTGCATACAAAACATTTCACCTGCCAAAAAAAAGGTTCAAACTGATTTACTAACAGTGCACACCGTGCAACCCTCGGTGCATCTTTCAGAAGGTGCAGAATAGCACATCTGCATCTAGTTTATACATCTGTTTAAATGAATATGCAAATGGCGTTCACATGCAATTCTGCTTATATGGACAGAAGAACTGTAACTATATTAACTTAGCATATGAACAGGGTTCTATCAAACCTTAAACAATTTTGTTAATAAAAACTGGGTCTATTTTTAATACGTGTCAAAATGTGTGCTCAGTTACACACAGTCACAAGGATACGTTCAGCCGGGATAACCAGAAATACAGGTTATTTAACATTTGTGAATGAGAAGGCAATAATTGGTATACTTTTGAATGTAATTTTATTTATTTTTATTAATTTTATTTACCTATTTTTTATTGCTTGTGTATGTGTTCATTTTATAATTTTTGTTTGAACATTTGAATAAAAAAATAGAAACGCTTCACATTGTTGAACATTAATGGCTTATTACACTGCAGGGTGTTAGTAACGCGTTCACAAATTCACATAAACCATATGAAGATTTTAAACAATAACAGCTAGCATAGTCTGGTTTGTCAGATATTCAATTTGACTCCATGAAGACAGGCCACAATGAAAAGCATCTTCCCAGATCACAGGTCATCTACTAAGCATCTGAACTGATCCTGCATATCCTGCTACACCTAATTTAATTCAGATTAGGTCATTGTCCCTGCTTCGTAAAGGCAATGCGATGGAGGGAATGTGCTCATTTGACTTTGGCTATATGCAGCGCAGACTGTCTGGAAGCAAGGGATTATAGTATTGAAGTTTTATGTGCCAGTTAGAAACTTTACCCAACATCAGACTGTGCCTGCACTGTTCTGAAAATTGTCACCCGATCACATGACCACGAAACATTGCAGGAGCTATGCACCCTATTTCGATTGTGCAGCTAAAGCTCAACATCTGCAGCTTATGGACCTGCCTGTGTTTTTGAAACCTGGTCCTGATTAGTTTAACACATTGCTGTAGGCTTTTCTAATGGGATTTGCATGTTTTGTCAGAAATTAGTCATAAATCCATTTCAGTGTCATTAGTGGGCAGCAAAATTATTCTAACAGTCTTGGTATGTTACATATTGCAGTAGGACTCATTTTTACTGAACCAGGCAACGTGCAGCAGGCATCACAGAATTTATCACAGCCTACATGTTATTACATTTACAGGTACTTCTCAGGAAATTAGAATATTATGAAAAAGTTTAATATTCTTCATCAGTCATTTCAGAATGTGAAAACCCATATATCATATAGATTTATCACACATAGAGTCAAACATTTCAACCATTTATTCCTTGAAATATTGATAATTGTGGCTTTTACATGATGAAAACCAAAATGCAGTGTCTCCAAAAATTAAAATATTACATAAAATCAATTTAAAAAAGGATATTTTAAACAGAAATGTCAGGCTTCTGAAAAGTATGTTCTTTTCCA
>JBAMIG010000004.1:12211542-12225966 GCA_037177335.1 Kiunga ballochi
AACAGGCTGGAAGCGTACAAGGAGACAACCAAGACGATCTGGCAACATGGTGCTGCCACAGACTGCTTAAATAATGCTCAGCACAGGTGAAGCACATCAGCAATCACGGACAGAGGAGGAAGAGGGCATTCAGGGACCGCAGGAATTCCCAAATACACAGGTGGAATATGACAATTACACAACAGTCCTAATGACAAAATGTCCCCTCTACAACACAGGAAGAATTCATGAAGTGTAACAATATTCCTTTAATCATCAAACAGAACAGAGATAACGGAAATTAAAAAGAAAACAAAACAGGAATGAGAAAAAGTCTTGTGTTAACAAATTTTGTGTTGTGTTGATCTGTTATGGCTGGTTGAGGTTTGTTTGTCCGATTTTCAAATGACTTTGACATGCACAATCATTGATGCTGTAATCATAATAACGTTACCTCCACAATATGTTTCTGTAAAATATGATGTAACATGTCTTTTGGGCTTTTTTTTTTTACTACCTAAATGTTTTGATATAATGTGATGTGATATGATGTGATTTGAAATTAAATTGACTGGGCAATGATGTCATGATTACTGTGTGGAAATCAGCTCAAGCAGTCAATCATCTTGCCATCGCAGCAGCCATTAAATCCCCCGACAAACCAAAGCCAAGGGCAAAGCAAAAAGACTGACAGAGGAGGGAAAATAACAATGAGATGAAGAAACATGAAGCTGAGCAGTGGATGTTTTTAAAAAGGCTTGTCATGGGCGATACATTCAAATACACATGTATCAAATATAACATTGGAATATAAATAAATACAGGAGAAGTTGGAGAATGCATGAAAAAAGTATGTTTGAACTGATGGTAATTCGATAGATAGTGATTACAGTAGTCTAAATCTTTGAGGCTTATTAAGCTATCAATCACAGCGGGGTTGAGCTTATAATCCAATCGCAAACAGAAACTTAAAACCTGTCGTCTTTATTCCTCTGCTCACTCACTAATGTATTCCACTAAGGACCAGCATGTTGATATAAATCCTTTGCACTGATCACAGCTGGAAACACATTGTACCTGTCAGTGGGTAACTTGAAGGGTATGTGAACAAAAGATGTCCTTTCTACTTTTGCTGAGTATATGCTTTTCCCCTGAACATCCTTTCTTTTTTTTTTTTCTTTTTTGGGTGAATGCTATTTCCAACATGGTTAGCCCTGATGGAGGACAAACACCTAACTCTGCATTATACATTCTGAAAGGTGACAGGCAGGGACGACGAAAAGTGACACAGCATTTGCAAATGACACAGCAGGATAAGCAGTGCCGGGCAAAAGACAAGGCATTTTAGAGCGTTCATATTCGCTGCAGTATGTGCACTGCCCTTGTCTGATGTGATTTGTATTACAACAAAATTGAATATATATAGTTCATATATTTTAATTGACTTTGTTCATGTTGTCCCTGTTGATTGGCACTTCATCAGAAAGCTCTAATATCAGCATGATTATTTTTAGTCATAGACAAATCCCCCTTTTTAAACATTCATCTACTCAGTCAAATGTTACCACCCTATTTTCTTTGTTTTGTTTTTTTTTTACTAATTTTACTTGCATGTTTTTACATCAACAGTTCTGTTCTGGGCCTGCTTTGCTAATCTCTCTGTACTCCATGTCAAAGACAACATAATTAATTTCAATTAGTGCTGAGATTTATTTTGAAAGGCTCTAATTTAGTTTTAAAAGATGCTTTACAAGCTTTTTTTTCTCCACATTGTCAATTTGTTATACCTACAATCAAAAATGTCCTCCCAACTTGCCTCTAAAAGTCTCCCTGCCAAGTTTAGCTTTGAACAGCAGGCTCTGCAGTGAGCTCCCAAAAGCATTTTGTGTTTAGCTAAGAGCTTCTATGAACCATAAGGTGGCATTTACTGCTGATAAATCATCTTGACTACATAAACTGTTTATCAAAGACGGTTTGCTTATCCAAGGAGTCTCTGCACCTGGAAGTTTGATTCTGCTCCACAGAAAAGTTAATTAAACCACATGTACCTCCTTAGGACTGAATGCATTTCATTTTCTTGCTGGAACAATGAATTTATGTTTGTTTTTTTTTGCCATGTAACATCTGTACATGTCCCATTGATCTACAATTAGACAAGCATTTTTTTCAAAGATAAGCTCTTTTTTCAGCTGAAATGATTTGCATTCTTGATTTGACGACAGGTTACTTTTTTAAAAAACACCCCTCCCTTCCCATCCAAAAAGACTGCATCAAGCTTAAATATTCAGCCTAAAACAAAGGACTCCATTTTCTCCTGATTTTTTTTTTTGTTTTAGATGTATGTCAGTTATGACCTGAAGCCATAGTTTTATCATTTGAAGTCAGCATCGTATCCGTCCAGTCAGCTACAGCAGCCTCTAACTTATTCTTTATCATTTACTTTATTAGCACTGAGTTAAAAAAAGAGAAAAAAAAACAAAAAATAAATAAATAAAAGAGTTATGACCACATAAATGAAATCTTATTTGAACAAAATATCGGATGCAGGAAATACACTGTGCATTATACAAATCTTTTATTCTGGCTCAATGCCTTGGCCAGCTTGGAACTAGAACATGGTTAAACCTTTGTGTCAGCAAAATGACCACTGTCCACTATCCAATCAAAATTTCTAACCAATCCCAGTATAGTCTGACAACACATAACAATTCCATTTGTTTCCCAGTCCTGACTGCAACCACCTGATTTAACCAGGTAGGAGTTTTCTTTTCAGCTACATTTATTAACTGGCAACAGAGTAGAACTTTAATCCCTTTTACGACGACCATGTTCATAACGGCACAATAAAATGCGATTTAAAGCCTGGTCACTTTTAAATTAAACTGGCAAATAATGTTGTAACTCCTTCCTCTATTGTCTTCATTAGTATGAGGCTGGTCGGCAGGAAATAAATTAATGCTGCACAATAGAGAAGATGCTCTGCAGGTGAAGAGGGAAGTCAATGCTTTGTGTATTTTTATGTCACTTCAACTGTAGTTATTTGGAACTTGTCTTTGCTGTTGCACTGTATTAGAACAGTCTGTAGACTGTTGTAAAAGATGGATGTTATATGACTTAGAAAAACCTATTCATTCATTCATTTTCTCTACCACTTAGTCCAGTTCAGGGTTGCAGGAAATTAGAACCAGTTGCAGCAATTAAATGAAGTACCATTCACTAAAAATCCACAAGATAACCTTCATTTAAATCTTTTAAAAATGTATTTTCTTAATTGTTTTGGTTGTTGAACTGTCGTTGCACACCTTCTGAATACCTTTCAGCAGCCAGGATAAATTTATGTCTCCCCAGACTGGGAATTATCAATCTTCTGACTACTGCAGGTTATTACAACACACAGCTCCATATTAAAAGAAAATAGAAATTTATTAAAAGAAAACTGACATTTCCTTTGAGACTAAAAGGCTTATTTGAAAAGTTTCACCTTTAGAAGTGAATATTTTAACAAGAAATGAGTGGGGACCGGGAAGAAGATTGATTAATTAAGATTGTTTGCTCTGACAAATAACTATGTATAACAAATTTTTACATGAAAGGGTGAAGGGGTTGCAACGGTGAGTGAGTGTTTGAAAGAATGCTAATTGAGTTTGAAAAAAACAATCTCGTTATAAATATGCAAAGGTCAGCTCATGCGACTTTTTCAAACCAAGTGTTGTAAACAACCCCCACAACTGATTGAACTCAGTAACAACTCAGGGAACAGGAAGTTAGCAGTTAATCTGCTATGTTAGCTGACTTTACACTATAGTATCTACACCATATACAGTGATCCATTGCTATATCGCGTTTCACCTATCGCGGCTTCGCTGCTTCGCGGATTTTTTTTTACTGTACTGTAGCTAATTGAAGGTGGCATGTCCGTTTATAAATATCTTCTTGCTCAGAAAAAGAAAAGAAAGAGTGCCAACAACTAATGATCTTCTCTCGAAGAAAGACCCCTGCGCAGACTTCAGTAGAAAAAGACAGCGCAGTAGAGTCAGGACGAAGAGACGCAGCTGGAGGGACTGTGAAATACGTGACAATCTTTCCCACATCGTATTCATTACTATTTAAAAAATATTGTTTTACAACACTGTTCATCTCTGTGTGTTAGCCCTGCGATGGACTGGCGTCCCGTCCAGGGTGTACCCCGCCTCTCGCCCGTTGGCTGCTGGGATAGGTTCCAGCCCCCCCGCGACCCAGTTAGGGACAAAGCGGTGGATAATGGATAGATGGATATTTAGATACATCGTTAAAGACATACTGAATTTCAAATTGTCCATCAAAATTGGGAAAAAAAAAGTGAATAATGTCTCTTTGGATGTGGTATGATTGTTGGTGCCACACTAACCAGTCTGTAATTCAGGAAAAGAAAACCTAAACTAACAAAAGAAAAAAAACTGCTGATCTTTAAATGACTAAAATTTACAGAATATTTCCCACAGATAGGAAAATATCCAGTGAGCTGTAATTTTCAAACAAAAAGGATTTGTTGATATCACAGTAAAATAGGTACACTGTTTGGGGATGGTCGTCAAATGTACAATCCCTGCAGAATTGGATGGCCACACTAGTTTTTGGACAGTAAAAAACTGAAAATATGTTGTCTGGTCTGAGAAATCTCAATTTTAGGTGCAAAATCAGGGTCAGCTGCAGCCATAAAATACATGAAAAGAGGGCTTGCCATCCTGCATTATGTAATAGCACCACAATGTGTAACAAATGTCCAAAATGTGACAACCTTGTCATATAATTTGTAAAAAAAGACTCATTTTGTAATAAACTGACAAATTATGTAATAAATTTTGCCACATTATATAATAAGTTTTTACATTTTCAGATGATTTTTATAAAATGCACTTGACACTTTTATTTTCAGGGAAATGTAATAAAATGGTGCATTATCTAATGACAATCCCAATGTAGATTTTATATGTGTGTTTATTGTAATTTATATTTTTTAGTACTAGTAGTAAGCTAGGCCTTTCACAAGTAGTCACAGTAGTAGCCTAGTAGCAGTACTTGGCTGTTATTATCAGTACATTATACAAAAGTTACACTAACCGAGAATATTGTCATTTACATTGCTTTTGACAGAAAAAATGATTAAACAATGTAAATGTACTCTTTACCTTTTTATGAGCTGCTGTGACTAATACATTTCTACACTGAGATTTCTGAAATTAAATTATTAGCTAAATAAACATAATTTAGTGGCTAATTTTTCAATAAAATTATTTTAGCTGATATCAGAGTTGAACAACATGTTTACTGATAGACTCATAAGCAGGTAGATAACAAAAATTATCACAATGCAAATAGTCAGTGTTTGAAAGACTTGAAAGATAAAAATACATTTTCCAAAAGATATCTTTAATTTTAAATTGTCCATGTCCAATTAATTTAATCAACAGCCATGTTATAATTCACTTGGAATATTTTCTACACCACACCACTAAAACGCCCTGCTGCTTGGTATAGCCCTTGCACACTAATTGTGTACTCTCCAACATAGTCCAATCTAAGGCTTTGGCTTATTGTTTCCCTTACACAGATGGAATCAATCTGCAAGGTCTTTAGAAAAATGAGATGCTGTTGAATGTGCCAAGCATTGACATGTTCTCCTCAATGCTTTTTATTTATTGGGATTATAGACATCAAAATTTCACTTGTTAGGAAAGCCTGAAAGGTTGTGTCTTTCTCCTATCTTTGTTTTATTTTTGCTTTCTTTTTGTCTCTCTGTGCCTTTTATGTCCTCTCCAGTCAGGTCCAGCAACAAACTTATATCATATTGAACAAATATCAATTAATTATTTTAATAATTAACAAAATATAGAACTTTGATTACCAAGAGGAGCTCTGTAAATACATACATGAAGATCCTCTTGACAAAGCAAATTTGCTCAGCACAATACAACAGCCAGACCATCATTCTACCTGTTTCATGATGGACAGTAAAAAAAATAAAAACTATATATATATATATATATATATATAGAGAGAGAGAGAGAGAGTACGGCTCACATAAATGATAAAAGTATGTTTTATTTGTCTCTCTAATCTAACCCTTGGAAATCAACCATGTCAACAGAGTTTCTTTATATGTATTAAATGGGAAATGCAAATTACACAAAGAAATCCAATCATCCTAAACCTATAATTAAAAAGCTGCTGAATGAGCAGAAGGTATTAATCATTTGTAAACTCGAAATTCCAGTAAAAATGTGTGTAATGAAGAGGCCCCTGAGTTCATTTATATTAACTTTACCTTTATATTTTGCGGGTAAAGACTTTTTAATGTCTCAAATGCAAATGCACAAAATAAAATATAAAAGAAAAGGTAACAAAAATGTATATTCATCAATGTACAGGTATATTTACCTTTCATTACCATGTCATATGTAAAAAAATTCTTATCTTTGATTCTTCAGCTTTCATGTGTTTAAATGGTGAAAAGACATTTTCAGTTAAAAAACGTCAAGTTTGTCTATATTCAACAATTAAATTGTGTTTCACAGAACATTTAAGCAGTTTTTACCATAAAGTAATGTCAAACATTTCAGAAACTTTCTATTTCATATATGTGTTACACTGGGCTGATATGGGTTAAGTCCCATCTTCATAACTATATAGTAAGCATTTATTAGGCTTTACAATTAAATTATTTTGCTTTGCAACTCTGTGCAATCCTTATCTTGTCAGACCTAATTGCTGTTTTGATAAGTCAGACTGCACATTAATCTCACACTTACTGTACTAGTTGGGCTGTGTAGCACTATTTTGGAGAAGTTTAGATCTTGTCTGGCTTATTGAACATTTTCTATGGAAAAGACTGTGCATGAATCTGCTTCCTGTCATTGTTTTTTCACTGTATCTTATTCCTCCAGGGTCAATTCTCAGAAAGCATGATATCTCTTTTTATTGTTATACAGATGACTGCCACATTTACATACCATTAAGGCAAATAGCTTTTTAGTCAATTATACCTCTTAACTTATCGTGAGGATATTAAAGAATAAAGGCTTAAGACTCTTTAGCTTTAATATCCAGTGCAGATGCTTTTATTTTACTTCCTACCTCAGCTGTACAGCATTTTGTTCAGCTATGGTTGGTGTTAAAGCACTTTATAAAAACATTTATGATGATTCTTTTGCCAAATATTTTATTGTGCAGAATCTAATAAAATGTTAACTGCTGCATTTGAGTAATTTGTATTGGTAGGCACAAACAAATCTTCAACTAGGCCTGTGCTGTTCATGAGCTGCATGACCTGCTGTTGCCAAGCAGCAGCACTGTAATACCACAAGGCAATCATGTGCAGCAAAGTAAAAATGCACATTTGCAACTTACAGTCTTTGATTATTAATGTGTCACTTATTTTCCTAGTGAATCATTAAAAAGTGGGCAGGATAACTTTTGTGTCTTCCTTTATAGTCTACCAAGAAATAATTTTTCAGATCTTTGTTCCTGCCTCCAGCCATGCCTTACAGTGGGCTGTATATATCACATTGTGATATATATTTTCTTCTCTTTTGTTTTGATATTTAATTTATAATGTTTTTATGAAAAGCAGTTTGAAATGATCATTGAATTGATCCAATGGATCTCAAAGTTACCAAATTGGATGAAAATATGCCTGTTTTTATTTTCATATCCACACTATGTTTGTGCAGAGACCTCTAAAGTGGTGGGTGCTCATGATATAAAATATCTGCACAATCTGTTTTTAAAAGAAAAATGTTTTATTAGAATGAAGCCACAAACAAATAAAGCAGACAGTATACTTTGTTGTGTTTTACTCACAGTGCTGACTGCAGAGGTGAAGTCCTGACACATCCAGTACGTCAGCAGCAAACAAACAAAAAGCAACAGACTTATTTTAAAAACAAAAACAAAAGAGAGATATTACCTTTGTGTAAGGTGCCCAATGAAAGATGCAAAGGCTGCTAACTCTTCTTGGGAGTGGCTGGAGACACTCCATTAAGTTTTTCCCTATTTGTGTTTTTGTCTGTGTTGCTGGTACCTTGTGAAACATCTGTAATCTATTCTGTGTTGCTGGCCTATTAGAGCCTTTTCCTTTTCTGAGTTTCCTTTGGAGTGTCCCGATTTGCGAAATGGAAATAAGAATTTTTTTTCCAATTGCCTCTTTTGTCATTTTCAGTTATTGGATCTTGTCCCATCTTCTCTTTTATTATGCTGTTGTCTTTTTTTTTCTTTGTTTCTCTTCATATTTTCACCAGTTTTTGCTTAATCATTTTTCACTTTCACAACTCTGCTTTCAGTTGTGCATGTCCTGAAAAGTGTCCATGACCTCACAGTTGATTAAAGCATCCTTATCGATAGCCAATAGAAAAACATCTTATAACCTCTCCTCTTTGCAAAAACTAGGTTGTCTGGTTTTCACCAGCTGTAGTTTAAAGAGTGAATGCTCCATAGTGGCCGTGGACGCTGGAAATGTGTCATATATCGTAAACCACTTGGTCATGTTTTATTTGGTAACTGAAAGCATGACCAGAAGAGAGCATGACTATGAGCTAAAAATGTGTCATTGGCCTTCCTCTTCAATGCTGGAACTGGCCGAGCTTCATTAGAGCTGTAGTGCCTCTGTCAGAACTTTTGTTATTTTCCAGAAGTCTGGTGTGGTAAAGCAATGTATTTCCCTGTAAAATGATCTCCGCCCTCAAAAAGGAGCTGTGGTGTCACGTGTCCACAAAAAAACATAATACACTATGGTGCAGGTATACTCCTGGAGGGTTTGGGAAATCATGGTCAGCAGAAGCTGATGTGGCAACAAGCTGAAACTTTCCTGGTACTTTCTTAATCTTTCCTTGTCCAGCAATGTCTCAGTCCAGACCCACTTATACTGCCTTCTCTGTAGCCTGCTTAAAATCGTTCTTGAACTCATCCTCTTTTTCATCTGTCTAGTTATTTTTTGGCCACCTAGATACAACAATAATTATTTTTATTAATGGGCATGAGTGTATTATTTTATCAACAACCATTGAATAATAGCAATTATAGACCTAAAACAGAACAGATGTTAAAGGTATATTTCCAGGTGAATTATTTATTTTAATGCTTAAAACCACCTTTACATCCTGATTGCAACCAAGTGATTGATGGTTGAGAGGACTCCTTTTCTTGTAAATGATTTGTTATAGCTGCATCATGTACAACGCTCCAGTTGAATCCAAGACTGCGTCGCACTGGAGGTGAGTCTTGGTCAAGGTTTTTTTTAATTCATTTACATGATTAACAGATGGAAAATACATGTATATCTTATGGACAGCTTGAAGCAATTTGATGTTAGAAATAACAGATGAACCTTGAGCAGCTTTGAGGGGATTGGAAGTTATAGTTGGAGGTGATTGGAGTCATTTAAGTCTGTCATCAACATAGACGTTCCCGTGTATGAAAGAATTTACGCTGTTTCCAAGCTCATCTAAGTCTTTGCTATTTTTAATGTGTGAGTGTCCAGTACACCAGTCTTTTCACTGTTCTGACCCCCTGTGTGTAACTCTCCACAGAGAGACAGACATGCAAATAGGTGTGCTGGACACTAAACATTAGCCTGAGACGTGGAAGTAAAGTTCAAGCATTTACATGTTTGTCTTCTTCTCAAATAGTAATTTTTAGCAGTTTGTTTTCACACTTTTGTGTTTGTTTAATCACAATTTAGTCTCAGTTAAAATGATTTGGCAGATTTTCTTGGCTGCAACTCAGCATGAGTGGGAAAAAGGCAATGCATCACAAACACAAACTTTTACACACATTTACTGACCCTAAAGTCAGGCTTATTGGAAACATATTCAGCCCGTAAAATGCAGTGTAATATCATAACTACATGTTTAAACATTTTACTTTTGGAAATGATAAATAATTTACTTGTCATTATTTAATAGGTGGACCCTTGTATATACTTATTTTTTATTTGGTGGAAGGGGTGGGGGGTGGGGGTGGGGGCACTAAGAGTATAAGATTATGTTTAATGATTGTTTTACTTACTTTGCTTTCCTCATTAGGCTCTAAAATATATAAAATATTAGACTCTAAAGAGGATGTATCATCTTTTTTGCATGACCTGCCTAACATTTAAAGTATTGATCCATTTTTTTTTTTGTTATCTCATCCAATACTAATGTTACTCTGTTCCATTGCATTTATTATTAATACATCAATATTTGAGCCAATATTTTAAACAGACATTTTTGCTAAGCTCTACATGATGGAGTTGTCTTTCAGGGAAATTTGGCAGTGGCAAGGAAGTCTTTCACTATGTTTAATGCAAACACGTGCAATGTGCACTCATCACCTAAAAAATTAACCATCCAGCTCATTTTGTGAGACGAAAGCCAGTTTTCAAATTTCAGTCCCTGACAGTGGCAGACATGGACGGTCCCTGATCTGTCTCTGTTATTAATCATTTAGTAGCAACTATTTTTTACTTCCGAAAGGCTAATGTTGTAGGGGTCAGGAAAAGGAGGAAAAAGAAAGTGTCTTAGACTGCTATAAAGTTTCTGCAAAATGTCACTGAAAAAAAGGAAATGTTTAAAGTTTTACCATTAAGAAGGGCAGAAAAATGTTCCACTTCTCAGTTTTTCTGAACATTATAAAGCTTCATTAATTTTTTCTGCCTCATTCATTACTTTCTTCCCCAACTTCCTGTCATATTTTACTGTCGGTCTAGTGGTTAAAGTAATAACAACCTTTTTGATTCATGTATATTAAAACAAATTTGATAAACTTTTTAAATCAATTAATCTTCATCAACACCCCATTAAACCCAGAAAGATAAGACTTCATTTTAGCATAGCAATCATTTTGTTTTCCTGTGTATCACTATTACCAACTCCACTGCAAATAAAGTAGATGGTGCAGCTTCACAGCTGCAGAGGAACGCCCTCACTCGTAACCTCACCTTCAGTTCTGCAGGATGAACACTTTACTGAATAATTTATCAGGTGTAATATCTGTGATTCTTAACCTGGGTACGATCGAACCCCAGGGGTTTGGTGAGTCAGTCTCAGGGGTTTGACGAAGGTCAAAATTCACAACCAACTCATACAATTGGGGATGACAAGCCTCGCTCAGCCATCATTAGTTGCAGGTGATCACGCTACATTGCTGGATTACCTGTGCTGCAGAGTATTTGATGCAGTAGTTGACTTGTGATTGTCATAATGGTGTGTTTTATGAAAGTTTTTTCTTCATAATGTTATCCCTTCATACTGACTATGCTGAGCCAAGACGGAAAGTGGTTGGATGGATATGTACAATATGGATTTATATGTTTAACAGAAGGTGATGGGAGTCAGTGTCCTAACTGCATGGTTTGCAATGCTGAGTGAGCTGAGCAATTTCAGTCAATCCTTTTAGCTTTTATTCTATTTTACATTTATTATTATATACTCAACTATTTATGGACTAAATTTGGGACTTGATGTACTGAATTTCTTAAGTGTAACTGTGTGCTGGTGTGACAATGAAGTTTGTTGAATCCTTAACAGTAGAGTAGTTAAACTCTTTAAATGTTTTTTGTCCACAGTCTCAATAATTGACATAATTGACAGTAAGTCAGGGTGGGATCAGCCAGTGTCAACTTTATGTGATTTATAGTCAAAGTCTACAAAAATGTTGCTAGTTTTGTTGCATGTCCATAGTAATATGAGGGGTGTGATTATATATCAACAAAGTTGACAACTCCAGCATATGTGCGTAAGTGCAGGAGGTTAAGATGAAACAAAAGGTTATGAACATCGATAGAGAGGGAAACTGTGATTAAGATAAAGTAAAAGTGCTGGGAAACATTAACCTAAAGAAACTAATAGAAAATCACATTATACTTTATGTTTAGATGGTGGAAGATTTATTAGTAAGCACGTATGGTGAGGGGGCAGATGGAAGGCGTGCTGAGTTTGTGTATTTGGGGGGAGTAGGAAAGAAGAGTAAAGGGTTTGCTTCTGGTTGTGTGTATTTATTATAACAGAAATCTCTGTTGACTTTATGGTATTGTGAATGTGCAGATGCATTCAGATTCCACTCAAAGAAGTGAACTCGGCCTGCTTACAAATACAGGCCTCTAAAACCAAATAAAGGAAGTGGACTGAAAATAAAAATGCATTGTGGGTTCAGTAAACAGCACAGTAGGTAAGCACAGCCAAAACAGAGATATATACTTGGAAAAGAGACCTAGCTCATGACAAGATGTGATAGAAATCAGTAAAAGTTCTGTTAGAAACATAATCAACTCAAACCACCAGGATCTGATCTAGCTCCATACTAAGCCGTTGTGTACTAGAAACCCAACTTATTCTACAATAACCTATAGATTATTGAGTTTTCTCCTTCTTTGTTTGCTTTGTCTTTTCCTCTGGTAATTGTTGATGCAACAGTATCCAGTAAAAAATGTGGACACACTCCGATTACATCTTTCAGAAAAGTGGGCCCAAATTTTTCACTTGTGTATCTCTTCTACATGTGTTTCACACAAGTATTTATTTGATTTGCGACATCAACATCTAATCTTCTGAGGATTAACACTTTCTCTCAAAATATTGCTTGTGTTTTTCTTTAAAATGACAATTTTCCAAGACTTTATATGCAACAACATTGCAAAACAGCTGATACAGTTGATAAGACATATGTGATTTCCATCTGTTTCCAATAAGCATTTGCAGTCAAAGCAAAATGAAGGCTTTGGATGTAGACCACCTGGCTTAAAAATAAACCCCTTATCAAAATCATTCATCAGATTTGTTCACTTTTTGAAGTAATTCATTAAAACATTTCTACTTATAAGATTTCTTAGTTAAAAAAAAACTTTTTCACTCTCAGCACATGTTCATACACCACAATAAAGCTGAAGTATTGTTTGGCAGTACTTGATTCTCATCTGTTTGCTCACTGTGCATTTTTAACAACTTTTTATGCTACATGAAGTTGATCAATTCAGACACAGGCAGTCCATGCAGTCATGAGTAGGGTCATTCAAGCCATCCAGGGAAATAAAAGACAACCAGCCTGTAGTTGTGACCTTTCCTGTCATAAAGGTCATGGAGAGAGTGATCCTGAGACACCTCCTCCCCAGGTGGCTGCATCACAAGAGCCTCTGCAGGCAGCCTCCACTTGGGGTTGATGATGCAACGGCTCATCCTCTGCAGCAGGCTTATTCCTCCCTGGACAGACCGAACACTGCAGTGTGCATAATGTTCTTTGACTTCAGTGGCTTTGAGCACTATCCAACCTGTGAAACTGATGGAGAAGTTGGTAAACATTGCAAGCGGATGCTCCCCTGATTGAATGGATCAGCAAATATCTGACAGGATCACAGTTTGTGAGACTTCAGAGCTGAGTGTTAAATGTGTCTGATGAGCAGAATCGGTGAGAAGCATACTAACTTCTGGTAAAATGTTAATTCTGTTGGGAGAAATGCACCAAAGAGATTAAGAAAAACTAATGTCTGCAGCAATATTTCATGTTTTATTATTCTGTTGTTGAAATGACCATATTTTTTGCTGTGGTTTGCTGGGGTGCAGGCATCAAAGCTAGGAATGCACACAGACTGCACAAAATCCTCAACAAAGGCAGAGTCCAACATTAGGATGAAGCTCCATACTCTGGAGGAGGTGGAAAGGGACAGAATTCTTCCAAAACTGCTGCAATCATCGACATAAATTCCCACCCCCTCCATGACACACTGGACAGTTTGAGGAGCAGCTTTATTCAGCAGCTTCCATTATGTCTGTCTGAATGAATGATACAAGAGGTCATTACACCCTGTTGCTCTTAGGCCTTCCAACACTTCCACCACCACCCACCCGGGACAAATACAGTTCTTCTGATTTGGATTTTTATTCTTTTAAGTCTGCTTGACATTGCTCTCAGCAGCACAGCAGACCTTGTGTCTTTCTGGTCTCAATTCAATTCAATTCAATTCAATTCAATTCAATTCAATTCAGTTTTATTCATATAGCCCAGTATCACAACAACGTTACCTCACAGGGCTTCACACACACAGTTTATCACATAACAAACATTACACACAATGAGCACAAGTAATAACTACACTAAACTAAGTAGAGCCAGGACATCCCTGTCCTTCGACCCTCCTTCGCGGTAAGGGAAAAACTAAAAAAAAAAAACAGTTGTGGGGAAAAAATGAAGAAACCTCATGGAGCCCACATTGAAGGAGAGAACCTCTCCCAGGACGGACAGGCAGATGTGGCCAGGACTGTTATCAATTAGCTCATCTCCACCCATAAAAAATAATAGTTTGGGTCTGTAGCAATTAGCGGTTGGTCTTCATACAGACAGGGGAGTGGGGGGTGGGTAAGGGATCAGGAGGTCCAGATGAAGAGATGGTAAGGGCCCATAGGTCAGGACGGGAGCACAGACTGGATCAGCTGAGGT
>JBAMIG010000004.1:12226066-12237395 GCA_037177335.1 Kiunga ballochi
GATTACCCTCATGTGTTTCACCTGTGTCTCGTTTTCCCAGTGTATTTAGTTTGCTGGCTCCCTGTGTTCCCTGCCAGTGTCTTGTAGTTTTCGGTGCTCATTTCCAGTGAATTTTGGAATTAAAAGTATCTTTTTGTGAATCTCCAGTCCGCGTGTGTGTCTGTCCCTTCATGGCCCTGACAGTATAGAGCCATTAATTAGGGGGAAAGCTGTGGATGGTTGCTTGAAAGTCTTTCTATCAATTGTTCAATTTCAGTAAAGTAAGGCACAGATAGACATGTAGTGACAGTGCATTTGTTCCTGCACAAAAGTAAATGTTCATGTCACTTGGTTGGGATTGTCACTGCAATGTATTAGGGCTGTCCATCAAGACAACATCAAAAATCTCTCAAAGTGATCACTCTACAACAATGGCTAGGGAACTTTAGAGTGCCAGAGACTTTTGGCTTAAATATCCCGAGCTAGGATAATTTTTTAGTTATTCACACGTAAACAAAAGAATATGTTATTCATTCACATATGAGAAGTTAGATAAGGGCAATGCTTACTCCAAGTTGATACAACAAGATCTTTGCATGTTTTACGGAACATCTCACCTTTTTACAATAACAATGTGCGCCTGTGAAAATAGCATAAATTATACTTAGCATAAAGTGAAAATATTTAACACATTTGAGCTGCTTGCAGCTCAACTTTGACATACTTTTTTTTAAAAATAGCATAGTGTCTGGATACAATTCATAATTCATTAACATATTTAAAAGCACACATGCATATTTTAGCAGTTTTTAGCTGTTAAGGACTAATGCAAACTGTCATACAACATCTTCTGATTTATTTGTCTTTGTGGAAATGTATGGTTTTGGACAGTTAATGAGGGATAACCTGAGTGCACTGTATGGAGAAACCCACAGGCTCTCAACAGGATTGTATGAACTAATCAAAAACCACCTGAATGTTGTCTAAATGACACAGCTCAACAGACTCTTATGCTCCAGGTAATCTTAGACTGTACCCCATTTACTTACAGAACTTCCCTTTTTAAAAGTTTCTGTTTTTGTTACATTTTGGCCGCCTGGTCTACCACTGTTAAAGATATGACTGGTTATATGAAGCTGAGAAAACTACAAGAGCCACCATGTCACCCATTAATGCACAAACATTTTCGGCATTTGTCAGCTTTGTTTTGAGGTTTTTGTACTGCCTTTGTCCTGCTAGGTCTTCCTTCAATTTGTAAAAAAAAATATTCAAACAGAGTTGGGAGATGTAGTGTTTTGATCTCATTTGCCAATGTAAACTTGGAAAAGAGGTAGTATTTTGTTGTAAAACAGGATACCGGGGGAAGTTTTAAATCAAACTACTACGGCTTGGTTCAACCAGCATGCCATAAAGAACTAGAAAAAAGGTACTTCTGGTGTTTTTAGTCACCTGAAATTGTTTTCCTGAAGCTGTGACAAACTTGTACATGTTTGACTAACATACTGTGTGAAGACATGGAATGTTTTGTCCTCCAAACTGATTCACTATAGGATGTTTGTGCTTTCCTGTCAAGGCCCTGAGACTAAGCCTGTCAGGATGTATCTCCTGTTGTAAGAAAGAGCAGTATTGTAACAAAAGTTAAGTCTAAAATGTCTGTACTTTAACAGTCACACTTGGGTTCTTTGACAGGTAGGGAGGTGTTAAGGTGAACTCTGCTTTTAGGTCACACTTCCTCTTTTGTCTTAAGATTTTAGGACATTGACAGTCCCAACACATTCCAGCTTCAAAAGACAGTCCAGCTTGTAACAGACACACATTCAACTCCTTAAAAAGAAATATTGGGAAACTATCCTCGACATATTGACTCTCTTCAATAATATGAAGGGCAAATCTGACACTTTCCTTAATTCATTTATAATTTGATCATTTATAGTGGGTCTCTATTGACAGTCAGCATAGTGTAGATAAATGGTGGCATGTGAGGAAAGTAGTGTCTGAGATTCATGACCTGACAGGTTGAAACCTATATGCCAACTAAGGGTAGAGGTGTTTTTTTTTTTATCTCTGGTGCCCATGACAAATGGATGTTACAGAGAGAGGCCTGTTGAGCCTGACTTTAGTTACTGATTTCAACACATCTGTACTGGGAAGAAAAATAAAATAAAAATAAAAAACAGGGGATCTATCCATCTATCTATCTATTGCTGCTAGTTGCTTCCTGCATCTGTATGTTTTCCTGCAGAGTGCACATCTGTTCATGCTGGCTATCTTAGCTGACTCAGACATGGCTCAAAAGAATACATTATATAAGTTAGGACACATGCAGCAATGAATTGGTTTCCTGAAAAATATTACCTCAGCCTGCATTACAGACACATTGGACTGACATTACTGACACATTGACCTGATTGTTTCTGAAAATGCTCACATCATAGTTTAAATGAATGCTATTCAATTTATTAATCTTTTAGGTTTATAATTTAAGTTATTATCTGGTTGTTAGAAGAATCTATGAAAGACAACTGCCAGAAAGAGAGAGACTTGCAGAAAACCATTGCTAATCAGGTGTTCTCTTAGCAAATGCTAGTTTCCTGAGCTGAACAAGGTTTGTTGCCTTTCACTCCCCAAGAAAATCAGATTTGCATCAATACCCTGCAATACAGCCAATAATATACATGATTATGGGGACATCTTCCTCTTACTTCTGGAGCTTTGCACATAACCGTGCAGACAGGATCATTCTACATAAATGAACTGTAGAAGCAGGTAGATGGTGGCATCTTTCCCTCAGTAAATATGGAGGGTTATGAAAGGAGCTGAGTATTTACTAAGAGGAGCTGTTAGCAGGAGCGCCTGGACTTTCAAGATATTGAGTGTTCAGGCAACAGCTCTGTATTGGGGACCAATGAATGATAGACTAGAAACAAGGCAGGATTGGAACCTTGTCCTGACTCTGGCTAATCTTAAATGGTTACTGTTAAATCACCCATAACAGCCTTTCTGCAGCTGCTTTTGCACCTTCCTGTTGTTGACAGAGAGACTGAGGGGGTCCTTAGTTTGCTGATATGGGTTTTTTTTTCTAATCTTTTATTTTTTATGGCATTACCTTCAGCAAGTATTTTATTTTCAATGGTTTTGCTATGAACTGCATAATAAACCTAAGAAACCAACAGGAGATGCTGGTTAAACATGCATATGGAAGATATAACAAGACCAAATTACTTTGCTGGAGCTGAAATGGATTTGTTAGATGCACATGTTACACCCGTCCACTACCACAGCCTATACCTCTTAAAAAGGCCCTAATACATTATTTGGCAGCACTGACATTCCAACATGAGTCCAGCAATTTAATATTTAACTAAAAAATGGAAGATAGGTGGACACAGCCTGCAGATACCATAAGCATACAAATTAAATTTAGCTTGCAAATAAAATGAAGGCATCATGTTTTGTTTTATACCAGGAAAATTAAAAAAAATATTTCCCTGCAATTGATTTGCACAATTCCATCCAAGACATTGATGATAGCCCTCCATATTATTTTATTCTAATTTATTTGTGCTTTAAATTGGATTCACGCAATCCTAGTTAAGAATAAGAACATTTCTGCAAGCAGATAGTTATTTCTGCAGCTTCTTGGGTGTAGACACTAAAACTACTACCAGGCTTGTTAGTACCCCTAATGAAAGTAATCCAAATCCTGGAAGAGTGCTGCACCTTTATCTTGTTCTAGCAGTGTGAGAATCAGAGTGCAACAAATGAACGATCAGTGTGTGTTTGCAATATCAGAATCTGAGCATAATACCGTCACAAAGTCTCATTCATACATTCCTCCTTTGCCTCTAGGTCCCCCATTGTTGTGCATTATCACATTGACCTCTAAAGATTTTGTAGTAATTTCTAATAATCTTTACAGGCACTGATTAGGTGCCATAACTTCATTGCGGTCATAATTATGGGTACAGTTAGTTATACACAAATGTGCATGTTCCATCGAAAAGTATGCTTCTAATTTTGTTGGCAAATCCATATGGAAGTCTAAAAGATCATTACTATGATGCACATTGTCCCGAGATTCTTTGTTTTATTGTTTGACATTTGCTTTGACAAATTTTTTTGTCCATCTTTCCCACATCTTTCTGTTATAATCCATACACAAACTTTCCCAAGTGTGTACATGCAAACAAGTTTATTTATATGAGTTAACATTATTTTTACTTGGTCCGAGCAACAATTAGGGAACATCTCCCATCCAACAGTGATCCAGTTGCATGCATAAAATCTAAAACCAAGTTTGAAAGGAAAGTTGGAACACTATGTATCAAATAGGAAAGTTCATTGAATAAGTAAAGAGCACTAAAGCCTAAAAAAGATGATGGCTTTATGGGAAGGAAGAAGTTTCCTCCCTGTAAACGAGCATTGCAGCACAAGTTGGGTATGTAGCGTTACCTCTAAACAAACCTCTTCTGGAACAATGTGGAGACATTTGGTCTTCACACACAGAATCATGTTTGCTGGAACCCACAAACATTACATCAGTGCAATGATGCAAACCAATAGTCAAACATCGTGCTGAAAGGAGGCTTATATTGCTTTGTGTTGCAGATTCAGGATCTGGACACCATGCATACATTGAGTCAACGATGCCTGTATTCAACAGTGTTTTGCAGTCCTTTGTTAAACAATGGAAGTTACGCCAAACACACAAATGACTTAAGGCAGTGATCCCAACCAAACTAATAACAAAAAAAAAAAAAAGTAAAGGTAGAACCTAATGCAGAACCTAATTAGAGTGAAATCCTGAAGCAAAACCCTAAATGCGGACTTTTCTTTTTAAATAGGGGTTGGGAAATGCAGATTATAGCTACTTGCATGAATAACTCCATGACTCTGAGCAGTTGTAAATTTTATTAATAAAATACTTTTTGGTGCATACAAACACTTTTTTAAACACAAAGTAGTCTGGCTAATTTTTTAATCAGTGCGCCAATGATCTTTTCACTAAGATGTGTTCATTTGCCTAAAGGCAACAGCAAATATGAGATTATGAATGCTTAAATAATCTCAAAAGAAAATATTATATTTTATTTTATTATATTATATTATATTATGATTGTTGATTTTAAGCTAAGGGCCATTATGCTTTGCATTGTTTAGGTTATTGCATGAGCGGGAGAGATGGTGAAGAATCAGACACAGTCAGATAAAAGAAAAAGTATACCCTTTCCCCTTTGTCTTATAAGGCTTAATGATTCAGTATAACTGAAGCAAAAAAAGTATGTGTTCCTTACAGGCTCTTGAAATAAGACAATATCCCCCAGAGAATTACATATCATTTCTTTAGTATAGCAAATACTCAGTGAGTTTTATAAACACCTTGAGTGACATCTTGAAATGATCATTTTCTGTGTGACATCAGTCTTTCACAGCATTGCAGAGGAATTTCCCATTCAATGTTGCTTCAGTTCATATTAAGCTTTCATTTGGCACAGCTCTTTTGATGTGTCATCATCACGTTGGACATTGCAACATCCTGGTTCTTTTCTTTCTCTGGTTTTATATGAAAAAGTTATAACTGTGCTTTGAATCACCAACCTGCTGAATGATTCAGTTTTGGTTAAGACTGTCTAATACAGCATCTACTGGACACAAGTTATCTTTCAATTATCCTGAGAATTACACAAAATTTAAATATGGCATTAAATTGTAATGTAAAGACATACATTTAAAAAAAAACTTCTCAAATATTGCCCAAACATTTTTATTCTCTCATGAGCAGGTTTTTTGAAGGGGTTGATATAGAAGTATATCCCAGAAGTTAAATAGAAAGACTTTTTTTTTATTTACCCCAGAGTTGACATAAGGGGACACATGAACATTTTGTTGCAGGTAAAAATTGCACAGCATGAATTGACGGAGGAGAAGACAAAAATAATTTTGCAAATAAATTAAATTAAGTCAACAGCAATCCTCAATAGCATACAATAGTGAAATTGTGCATTTTAGAAAGGGAAATGATGGAGAAGGGCTTGGAAAAGCTAGTCATAGCAGATCCTCCACAGCAACTGTCTGATAAAGCCACAAGTCTGGTAAAAACTCATCTGCTGTTTAAAAATGGATGAAAATTACACAATTGTTTAGTGGTAACATCTGCAATTAGCAGCTTGTAGCTGTGAGTGTCATGTAAAATCAGTGGATTGCATTAGATCATGGTACCTTCATGGTACCTCCAAACTCAAAACAACTTTCTTTGTCACTCCTCCAACTTGAGAGTGTTGCGTGGATCATATTTTAGATTTCCTGATATTTCACATAGATCAGTGTCAACATTTCTTTTTTCTTGTGCCCATTAAATAAAGTTACTATTAATTCCAAAATGAAAGGATTTTTTGTTGTTGTTATTTAAGAACTTCAAAACCTTTCTCAAAATGGGGTTTTACATTTTTAAGTTTGCATGAAAATGTTTAAATCATTGAAGGTCATTGGTAATTAGCTAGAATTAACACTGCCTTTTATCGCCACCTTTAAACCTCCAAGAGTCGTCAGTCAGAATCACAAAGTGATTCTTATTAAATCTTAATACATAATTTAATAAGCCGTCATCTCACATTCCTTCCTTCTTTTGGCTTTTAATATCTTACTGTGGAACAACTTTGTTGAGATCAGAGGTCATTGTGCTTTTTAAATGAGCAGAGTTCAGCACAGAACAGTTTTGGATGGTGGCTGATGACTGGACTGGTGAGTCCGACAGTGTGCTATCTTTCCACATCTCACTCTGCCTGTCTCTCAAGGCAAAATAGATAACTTTTCTCTACAGATGCTGAAAACAACTACAGTGGCTCAACAATGTCATCCACGGGTTAAGGCTCATTGTTTTTATATAAAAAGTTTCTGGACAAAAAAGAACAAACATACCAGTAAGGTTAACGCTGGTCACATCGTCAGCATTTCTTGAAAATAATCAAGATTTGAAAAGCGATATGGGACTTTTCACATTTCAAAAGTTCTTTTTTTTTTAGGTATTTCTTTTTATTATATCCAAACAATCCAATTGGGATCCTGCAGAAATGGATAATAATATGATTAAATATCTTTGAAATGGATATTATTTCAAATGTCCAACTAATTCTGTTCAAAATCCTTCACAGAAGACATACAAGATAGAGATGTTCAGAATGGGTCTGTCACAATCAAATATCTGTTCATATTGCTCTGATAACATGACTGACAAGACAACTGCTTTCATGTCTGGTCTTGGACACCTGTCAAGAACTTCTGGATTCAGGTATTTGAGGACCTGTCAACGTGGCTTAAATGTAATGTTCCTGCAAATCCTACACTGTGCCTGCTGGGTGACCTGGGTGACATTAACATTAATTCTGCAAACATGGCCTTCTGTTTGATTAAATAACCCAAGAATAACCCGTGGATTCAGTTGTTAAGGAAATTCTTAGTAGCCTTAATCAGCATTGAGACTCCTCAAAGAATCAGAGAGCCTAATTTCCTTACCTTTGCTCCATGTGACTAGCTCCATAACTTATAGGCAGAGGAGTGTGACATCATTCTTTGGGTACAGTGTTGCGGCACCTGATGGATGTGAGTCGTTGATGGTTTCCTGTGGTGGGTTTTCAGCCACAGCTCTGGGTCCTATGGTCTGTCTACCATCTTGGTCCCTGGGCAGAGGGCTCACACTGGGGCCTTCCTTTACCTCCTTCTGGGAGGATACCAGAGGCATTCCATCAGGCACGGTCCTATTTGCATGATCACACTTTGCTTTGAACACTTTGAGTGTGTTTTCCTGTAGATTTGATAAACTAGTGCTGCATTTTAGTTAACTTGTGTGGTTGTGGTACATTAAGTTTTATTTGTGGAATACAATATGTTTTTAGACATACTTTTTAAATATTTGAGTATTACCTAAAAAAAAAAAGGAAACATGGGGAGTGGATCAAAACAGTCTGATTGACGGTAAACGTTTGATTGCAGTGATTTCCTCAAACAGTTGTGCAACAAAATATTAGGTTAAGGGAACCATCAGTTCAGTTCAGGCCTGTTTTATGAGTTTCTTTTTAAAAATATTTCTGTTGATGGTAAAGAACAATGTCTGACTATAACTGGTTAAACTTTAGGAAGTCTTTTTTTATATTTGATTTTTTTTCTCAGATTCAAATTATTTCTTTTTTCTTTCATTAACCAAAGGATACTAACAATTTTGTTTGTGTCTGTAAGATAAGACCCAGACGCATGGCCTTGTGGTCTTGTGGAACTGAGGAGTTATTGGTTTTTAGTAGATTAAAGCACCTATAAACTGAATTCCAGCACCCCAAAAGGTGTGACTCCTGATAATTGTATTTACTTATTTTGACAGCAGGTGTTTAAAAAAGAAAAATGTAAAAATCACAGTGTAGCTGCTCGGTTAAAACAATGTTTATAATAAACCCCCCTCCCACCTCAAAATTGGTAGGATCCCATTAAGTTTCCCCATTTCTGGCTTCCTGAGCCTCAGCATTAGTAGCAGTTAGAACAAAACACTGCCTTTGGCTGGTATAGTACAGTAGTGCTGTGAGTACCTGGAGCCTGATTTATAATGCTTGCTGATGTTGTGGATTTCAAGTATCCATAACACACTATGACTTTCCTCTACATATGAATGTAACAGGTGGATCCCAGAATACTGTATGACATTAAGCAGGCCTCATGACACTGTGTAATCACTGCCAAGCAAGTCTGATGTGCCGTATACAGTGATAAGATAGAGAAGATGCTGAACTAAGAATAGTATCATCACAGTATAAAGCCTTGCTTCTCTCTGTCTGCAGGGCCTTCTCCATCAGCCTGTATGTCCTGTAATAACCCTCTTCTGCTGCCAAATCACACTCGGGTCTGCGGATCAATCCATCTACAACACTGACAAACAAAACAGGCCTGAAAATTACTTTTTTTGTTGTTTATTTGTTTTTTGTGTAAGTACAACTTTAACATCCAAACTACTCATTACTGCTTCATCATCTTGAAAATACACCTCAAAATAATTCTTAATTACTAGAAATGTAGGAAGTGTAAAAAAGAGAAGCAGATAAATTATTCATTTATTAACATTTGTGATAGTATTTTATTCATTTATATGTATTTTTCCGTCTAGTTGAATACAATGTATTTGTATGTGAATATCAGTGCAAATAAGGTAAGATTAAAAAAAAAATCATTTTCTATACCGACTATGACAGGGATCTCCCAATCCGGTCTACAAGGGCTTGTATCTCTGCAGTGTGCTGTCACAAGTTTGTTAATGATCCATTTATTTGAATCAGGTGTGTTGCTGCAGGGAAGCATGGAATACTTTCATGACACCAACCCATGAGGACCGGATTTGGAGATCCCTTGCCTACAACAATTCAGTGTTGCGTAGGGCTGGAGCCTTTCCCAGCAAACAGTAAGCAAGAGAAAGGTAGACTGGACGTTTGTGATCCTAATGCATGGAAAAATGTCAACGATTTTATTCCTCTGTCACTCTACGTTAATCCAAGTACCTAAATCTGTCACATTCAAATTAAATATTTATAGATTTGTTTTAATAATATGTGTAGCTGTACAACTACTGTCCTATGCTTTGTTTACTACAATGCTATTGTAAAAGACCTGCATACCTTAACTCAAGACCAAATTGGTGCACCAGGCGTGGTGACATCTTGGCACTATCCAATTACCCTGTAAAGCTACATGTAATTTTCACACAGTGTAAGAACCATTGTACGTACGTACGTACACACACACACACGCAGAGGCCCCAAGTATGCAGTAAAAAAATAATGAACAGAGACCAAAAAGCCACATATAGTTAGGCAATACACAGAAGCACACTTACAAAACATGACATTTTCCCCCCAATTATATGCTGTTCACTGAAACAGGCAAATAGCAAACAAAGGCTAAAATGGTCCAGCTTTTGTCTACATAGGGGACTTCGTCCTTGAGTGAATCAAAAGACATTCATGCAGTCTTAGCAGAAATTTGAGGAGAACATCACTGCACTGTTTGTCATGCAGTGTGATAAGACTTTGAAAGATGCCATTTATCATGGGAAATAAAGTTATTGCTCCATATTTCACTTTGAGTTGATAGTGGGAATAAATAGGGTGCTTGCAGTTTGAGTGAGGTCTGAATTCCTTTGCGTCTGAATATCCTCTGTCTGATTACAACTCAGCATCACAGCTCAACTCTAAACGTGACACAATATAAAAAATCTTCTTCTCATAATGGTTTTGTCATATGACAACACATTTGGTCTAATTCCACCTTTATTGAACCTTGAATGTACCTTTCAAGGCTCATTTTTATGTTTTGGAGGATGAGGTGGTGAAGGAACAGATGCCGACTTAACTGGTTTACTTAATGTTTTCGCTATTTTCCACAGACAGCCTCTAACATAAGTGATTAAATATAACCTATGGTGTGTTTTGTTTTAAGGTTCAATGCAGAATAATAGTTAGCAGTTGGTATTTTCTTTTCTACAAAGTATTTAATTAGTTTTAAATCTTGACTCAAAACTAAGCCTTTCTTTCTAATGACTTAATGTACTGTATACACTAACATTATTTTATAAGTTCAGTTAAGATTGGCTAATAATGTGTTCATATTATTTCTAAAACTTAAGTTTTTTGGGGATAATTCAACTGCTGAAACTTATTGCTGCATCTACCTGCTCCCACTTATCCTGTTGTCACAACGTTTTATTTATAATGTGTAATCTTGTCTTTATTTCACATTAGCTATGCCCCCTACCTCACTCTGCATTGCAAACAGATGCACCGTCTGTCATGCAACTGTCATAATAATCTCAGGATGACATGTGACTTGCATCCTACCAACAGTCAAACTCAAAGCCATTACTGCTTGTAGTAAACCAGAGAATCAAAACAGAAGCAGCCCACTGCTCCTATCACTAGGGATGTTATGCTCGAGCGGTCTGGAGTCAGCATGCCAAAAGTCACGTGAAAGCTCAAACGAGGCCTCGTTACGTCACCAAAACGTATTGAGCAGCATGCGGAAATCTCTTAGGAGCGGGTTTGTTGATCTGTCAATGAGCAAAAAGACGTTCAGACGCTTAGGAGACGCGATTGTGGGTTATTGAGAGGAGATTCACATAGAAATATAGATATAAATGTTTATGATATAAATTAGGAACCGCTTTGTCCCCGTTTTGTCCGCTGTCCATTATCTACCGCTTTGTCCCCGTTAACGGGGATGGATGTATGTAGCCTATGTTTATAATGTTATAAGTAAAGGGAGTTTAAGATCCTACTTTTTAAAAAGCACAGCAATGATCTCTGTGATTTTACAATGATTA
>JBAMIG010000004.1:12243952-12255943 GCA_037177335.1 Kiunga ballochi
GGGGGGTTGGAGCCTATCCCAGCAATCAACAGGCGAGAGGCAGGGTACACCCTGGACAGGACAGGACACCAGTCCATCGCAGGGCTAACACACAGAGACGATCAACCATGCACGCTCACACTCATACCTATGGGCAATTTAGAATCACCAATCAGTCTATCCCCAAGGTGCATGTCTTTGGACTGTGAGAGGAAGCCGGAGTACCCAGAGAGAACCCACGCTAACACAGGGAGAACATGCAAACTCCACACAGAAACGCTCCGGGACTCGAACCGGCAACCTTCTTGCTGTGAGGCCACAGTGCTAACCAACTGCACCACCATGCAGCACTTTATACTTCTACTATAATGCAAATATCTGGAGAGAAAAAACAACATTGTGTTTGTTAATATTCACTTCATGAGACCAACTACTGTGAGTGTAAAGACGAACGCGCTGCAGCAATGTATTCTGTGGCATTTTAACCAAAACTAATCACAAATGTTACCTTAACACCTTAGAAAATGATGGAAGTTTGTCACAAAAGTGCATTACATGTCTCCCAAACAAACTGATTGTTAGTCTGAGAGAGATGATGCAATCATCCCTTATCTTTATCAGATTCCCAATTTAATGCTTCAAAGTTTGATTTGGTTACCAAACAAACAGTTTTTGTTGAATATGGTCCTCTGCTGCAGATATTAAATAAATCAAGCAAAGACAACATCAGCCATTAAAATGGCAAATGATTTTAAAAATATCCTATCAAGTGAAACACATGTGCTATAGAAGGAAGGCTTCTGAAAGAAATGATTATATGAAAGACTTAAATCTCATTTCCTTCTTGAATAGCCAATTCTTAAATTATTTGATTGATAGATTAAATTAGCAATATTGAACAGATGATTCGATATATTATGGCCATTTTGTCATCTACACAGAAAAAAACTGTTCGGTTTCTATTTATATCCCATCTATTTATAGCAAGACTGGTGCCACAGCATCTGACAAATTGAAAGGCACTGCACGTGACAGACTTATGCTCTACAATTCAGTGCTTTCACTTCCTCGCATGCATACTCCTTTCATCTTTCTAGAACCGTTTCATTGAGAATTTTGTTTTTCTCTCCTCCCTCACTCACATCATGTCTCATTCGTTTTATCCCCCATTCTTCTTTTACCTGTCTTCTCATTCAAATCTTCTGCTGTCCTGCTCTCTTTCACTCTCTCGCATTTCTTTCCATTCAGTCATGAAACACTGACTACAGAGTCACGTTTTGCTTCATACTTTGACAAACCCCTCAAGGCAAGCCATTTCAGGAAATTTCACAGCAGAGCAACACACCAACGCTGTCACTCTCGTAGACATGGGCACACGAGCCAGTACATACACCCACACACACACACATACACACACACACACACGCTTTCACACAAACCCATTGAACGCACACGCACATTGCTGAACCTGCACACACTTTCTTCTTTTTTGCTTCACACGTGAATCCTTAGCCTGCCACAACTGATAGGGATTTACCACACTGAGATGTTTCATGTTACATACACAAATGTGACAAGCAGCAACAAAAGCAAAGAAGAGATTTGCTGAAGGCAAGAAAACAGCACAATTTATATAGATTCATGAATGTATGAATGCAGCAGAGCTAAAAATAATGCCCGTTTTATTTATTTACTTACCCACCCCCCTCCGCACACTCTCTTCACCCAGAATCATTCAGCTCATGCCTCTGCTTTGCTCTCGGAGGAGATGTGCTAAAAATAGAGGTGTTTCCCGTGCACGTTTCAGAATTATTTCTCTCCGTCTCTAAACCTCGTGCCCCCTCCTTTCTTGTCTTGGTTTTGCACACTCTCTATTCATTCTGTTGCAGTCATGCGTCAGATAGATACAAATGCAGACATGCACATAGAACTGCTTGTTTTATTCTGCCACGTGAACATAAGTAATCAGCCTGATTTAAGCACATGTACAAATGATGTATTGATTCAGTCTCTTAACAGCAGCAAGGATTTTCACAACTGAACAGATCTTGAGTTTTTCTTATATATGATGCAAAGAATCACATAAAAGACATAATGTATAAATGATATTCCTGTTTCCTTGTTTTTTGCATCATCGTGGCAAAATGTAGTCCCTAAGATTATTAGATAAGCTAAAACTACTGCAAAAGGGATTTTGAAATTCTTAAAAAGCATTTATATGTGACTGGTTGTCCCGGCAAATTATCGATATGTGTTCCATAAAAATGAAGAATAAATTGAATGAATTGATTGTGATTGAAAATGATTGAAAATGTGGCTGTTGTGAGTGCATTGCCAATAGACTTCTATCTGAGTCACACTAAAACTTAATTATAGTTTATATATACGTATATACCTAAAATATATTTATAGACAGCTCAACAACTTTGAAGAGTGTGAGTTCACTATGACAGATTTGTGACTTACATTACAAAGTGTATTTTATATTTTTGTTTCTACTTATAGTGATGTTGCCAACATAAAAGTAAGCCTTGAAAATATTTTAGCTGTTTTTACTTGTTGAGGCACATTAATACTTTGTTTGGAGTTTGTATTTTTTCTCTCTGTAGACAGATTTGTTTGATTCAATAGGGAATCAGTCATGAATTTGTAAAATAATTAAACTTAATCCGTGCTGAAAACCCCCAAATAAAGCCAAGCAATGACATCATCTTGCAAAAAGGTCTCTATGAAGATAATTTAGTCATTAAACAGCATTTAGGGTCTGCACGGTGGCGCAGTTGGTTAGCAGAGGGGCCTCACAGCAAGAAGGTTGCTGGTTCAAGCCTTGGCTGGGGTAAGGGTCCAATCGGGAACCTTTCTGTGTGGAGTTAGTACGTTCTCCCCATGTTAGCATGGGTTTTCTTCAGAAATTCTGGCTTCCTCCCAAAGACATGCACCTTGGGGATAGGCTGAATGGAGACTCTAAATTGCCCATAGGAGTGAGTGTGAAAGTTTATGGTTGTTAGTTAGTCTATGTGTGCTGGCCCTGTGATGGACTGGCGACCCTTTCCAGGGTGTACCCCACCTCTTGCCTGATGACAGCTGGGATTGGCTCCTGCAAACTCCGTTCAGGGAATAAGTGGTAGAAAATGGATGGATAAACAGCAGATACTTTTTTGCATGGAGGTCACATTGATTTTCACACCTCATGGAACTTTAGCTCAGTCATCAGGTATTATCAGCTATATATGGCATGGTTCTAAAGCAGGTGGACGAAGGCTTACTGGCTAAAATTTTAGGACAAAGATAAAAATGAACACAAGAGAATTTGACCACATTTGGGTCACCTGATATGAGGTTTAAAGCTACAGCACTATGCTGATCAAAGAATCCCTTCATTCTCTATTAGATTTATGTTTTCTTTAGATGGGGCAATGCAGAGAGTAATAAGGCATCTTCAGTGCGGAGGTGTAAAGAAATTAATACACAAAGAAAAATAACGGATTTAAACAGGATTGATAATTTTAGTGTTATTGTAGACAAAAATAGTGAATGACCAGACCACCTACAGATACATTCCACCTACCTTAAATTTGTGTTAAACTAAAAGTCTACACCTTTCTAAGCCTATTTACAGTATTTATAAAACATTGAAGGTACTGGGTTCTTTTTATTTAAGCTTGTTACATTGCTTAACTAATCTGAAATGCACAATTCTGCTAAAAAAAAAGCAGAACTGATTAATAAATATAGTTACCATGGATCTAAATGCAATTGCAATGAGCCAATCATTGCAATAAACTGGTTCCTAATGTATTAATCTTTACTCGAACCCCCAGGGTTCATATTGAACAAGCGTTTTTGGTACGGTGCTTATTTTCAGGTGTGGACTATAACATTGCAAATCACACTGCAACTATACTGCAACTTTATGCAGCTTATCCAGTCATAAAGACTTCATGTTGGGAGAGGAAGTTCAACCATGAAAAGCAAGATTATTAAGATGGTAGTCACGTAGCAACTCCCAGCACACAAACAATGCTGCTGCACAGCGCTGAAAGAAACTAAACAGATACCTATGTTGTTTGGAAAATTCAATTAGTTATGTGGACTATATGAACATACAAAGCTGACAAATCATTTCTATGTTTAAATAAAAAACATACATTGGGAACCTTAAGGAAAATAAAAATAAACACTTGAAAGTTGGCTATTTTTAGATTTTCTTGCATCAGGTGGGTGTTTTCAGGGAAGCTTTTCAAGATAGCCAAGCTCAGCTTCCTGGTAAAATGAACCATAACCACAAAACAGTTTAGTAACGATTGGGGCTTTTCTATGCACAATGAAATCAAACTACTCCAAAATTACCTTTACCATGCACAACAATTGCTTAAAAAGTTGACCTCCAAAACATCTGGACAGAGTTTAGAGCCCCAGATGTTTATGGACATATACATACTGTAGTTATTTTGCTTAGATTTTTGCATAAACATGTCGCTTTTAAATCATTTTGGGCCTGTGTGCACAGGCTTGCTGGATTTTGACTTTCACAACACTTATTTTTGCAAAGAACTTCAATGATCTGAGATACAGATCTGTACTATTTAATTCTTTCTGCTGTTTTAAAAAGAGCTGCCATGTAAAGGGTGGAAATAACAAAGTCATAATATTAACGTAAAGTAAAATATTTACGAGTGTTTGTGACCGTGCAAACAGAAGTGGACTTGTTCCATATGTCTCAAGGGGTTTAGATAGAGTTACTATCCTCCTCTTTCATTAAAGTTTAATCAACTCCACTGTAAAATATCGTGCAGAAGCTAATACAGACCTCTTTTTAGTCTTTGTAGATGAAATGTTATCACAAATGGTTTGTGTAATTTACTATGCAAAACAATGCATTGGCATTTTTTTACATATCCCAATGAAATTAGAGCCAATCAGTGTACAAGTCATTGAATGTGCTTTGTTGTACTTTCTGCACATCTATAAAACTATCAACTATAACTGTTTTGACCTATGCAGGTCTTAACAGCTTCCTCCATATAATCCTACTTAACTGTAATTCAGTAACCAACCAAAATCAAATTAATGTTTGGTAAAGGACATGTCAGTGTGAACACACTATATGACCTCTTTGAAAAACGGATCTATCAGCTTAAAAAAATATATATTTAAAACCATTTAACTTTTTTGATTTAAATATTTGGACCCCCTTTGTATGTGCAGTCCAGTCCCTGTACAGCCAGTGTCAGAGCTTGGTCTGCATTGCCGGCAGTAAGTTGGATTGGTTTCCAATTAGGGTTGGACTCCACCAAGGCAGCCTTTTATTATGCGCATAACTTTGCAGGACAGAATTTCTAGGCGCAGCCGAAGTGATGAGGAGATTTAGATTGGTGACTTTAGGATTGGGTCTCTGCTCTTTGCAGATGATGTAGTTCTGTTGGCTTCATCGGGTTGTGGTTTCCAACTCTTGCTTGAGCAATTTGCAGCCGAGTGTGGCGCGGCTGGGATGAGAATCAGTACCTCTAAATGTGAGACCATGGTCCAAAGCTAAAAAAGGGTGGAGTGTCCTTTCTTTGTTGGGGATAAGGTCATGCTCCAAGGTGATGCAGCTGGCCTGAGAAGGTCTCTGGATCCCCACTGATGAGCTGATAAATATGGCTGGCGAGACGGAAGTCTATATATATATATATATATATATATATATATATATTCATAATATATTTATGAAGGTGGGTGTGTCAATCATACTAGTACATTGCCTGTAGCAGTCCTTGGCTTCACTAAGGTGAAGAAAGTTTCTGACGGGTGCAGCATTTTATTCAGGCTTGGTCGCAGGAACACTCTGGAAACCGCCAGCACCATATCACGATCATCAAGCACCAAGCACCGTGACAACTATAACATAAATAAAGGAAATGCATGTGTGTAGAGTTCCCAGCAATAAATCCAATGAATACCTAGGTCTTTTCATGAGTTTCAAGCTTACACAGTCTAAACTATACAAGCACATATTCAACATGTTTAATACACAACATACATAATTTGTACAGCTTAACTATTTTAACTGCATCTCTTAACATGAATACACAAACATATTTGGAAGGTTTCTGGTTAACTGACATGAAAAGAAGGAAAAAGATCCCTTTCCTACCGAAAGCTTTACAGCTGTTATTTACTGCCTATCACTTGCGGGTCACATAAAGGAAATGACGTCAGTGTCATACACTCTAATCAATCAACCAGCAGTCATTAACAATGACCAAACACAAGCATGTAGCAGTGCACCAGGTAAAAAAAAGACCAAGTATTTGATTAAAAAAAAGTAATGTACAGTATGCTATACTGTAAAAGGCATAATATGAGAAATAGAAAATATTAGTAAAAGTTAAGCTCAACCTAAATAAACAAACAAAACAATAATTGCATGGATGTGCTTACCATTTTCTTTTCTGGCATTAGCTTGAGACCAACCTCCAGGCTAACCAGGGTCATCATCAACATGCTGGTCCATATTTTACCTCAGGGTAAAACTCACAGATGGAGCCATGAGATGAAGCTGCTGGTTGCTGTCTGTGGGTTGTTGGTAGAGCATCCCGCAGGGTAACTGCAGAGGCCTTTGCCATGCCGCAAGCCACAATTTACCAGACAGTCCAAAATGTCAGAAGAAATGATAACCATCCTCCAGAGCTATTCATTACCCAGAGTAAAGAAGGTGAAAGAGGTTGGGGACTGATTTGCTCGCTATTCTGGTCATGTTGCTTTCCACTGTGCTGTTGTGCCATCAACAGCTGCCACAAGCATGTTCTTTCCTTTCTTATGTATGAAGACATATTTGCACATATTCACACATCCCAATCCTTTATTTGAAAAGGTTATATTTGTTTAATGTGTTTAGGAGTTAAAACATATTTTATGTAGTTTTTTTGGGATGTTTACAAATTCAGACAAAATTGACCCATGACGGAGGGAAAAATAAATGCAAACCCTTGCTGATGTTCTTCTTCTTCTCCTTCTAATGTTCTGTTATTTACAGTATTTACATCCTTACATTTCCCTGTCTGAATGGGTGTTGGTAGAAGTATATACGTGTACGGCCCACATCATTGTTCAAAGCTGACCTGATAGGGAAAAGCTGCATCAGGAGTCATGGTGAAGTAAGCTACAAGAGGAAACAGTACTGGGTGGGGGGAAAAAAAGCAGAAAATCAAAACAAGGAATTTCATTTTGACCTTTTTTCCCCCCACAAAAGCATAAAAAGTTATTGCACAGCTCTTGAAGAGAGAGCCATTGCCAGATTTCTTGTTAATCCTACATCAGAGCTACCCTGATAGAAAGAAGAGTGAGGTTTCCTTTATGTGTCAAATGAATATATACCTTTTGATAACAATAGAAATGCCAGTGATCACAGTCTGAAGGGAGCTTTAAGATTCAAGCGGTAGCACGGGTATTAATAAACTATGCTTTCCTGCTTTTAAAAGAAGCCTTGGAAAAGTCATTTAATACACTCAAGGATAAAAAGAAATCAATTATGTCCAAAGTATATACATTTTCTTTTAGCGCTTATCTGATCTTTCCATTCCTTACATTTTTTTTTGTATTTGACTCATCAAAGTAGAAGTTCATTACACTGTGTCACCACAACTGTCTTTAATCGACTAAAATATTTGATAAAAGTATTTTTCAATTTCTTTTTATAATGTTGAAAGGAAATAAAAGATGGAAATAAACTAATAAAGATTTTAAGAATAAACTAATGTAATGTAGGCAAGTACCAAAATGTACCGCTTCGGCAAATAGGAAAATTCAACTGCAGTAACCACATTTCAACCCAAAGAGGGCAGCACTAAGATAGTTCTAGACCAAAACTTGTCAAATTAAACAAGTGTACATGAAAATGTCAAAAATTCCTCAGTAACAAGAAGACAGCATTGTTAGAGCCTATTTTACACAATTTATCAGCAAAACAAAAGTAGTTTAATTGCACAGTTAGTTTAGTAGTTGGGGGTTTAGTTACACTTTATTGTGTTGTAATGTGAACAATATCACATTTGGTACAACCTAATATAAATTACAAGTCAGTTGTTTCAGGGTTTGAAAAAGATGTAGACAACTTTTACCCTGGAAAACTTGTTTCTATTAGTAGAACTTGTTTTAAAGCTATGACTTTACACCAGTTAGACATGTGATGTTCTAGAGAAGAAGAGGAAACGCATCTAGAGCTCTTAAAATGTGCCGAGGCATTTGGAAAGTAGCAACACTCTAACCTGACAACAGCCTTAGCTTCCATCTAATGGAAAGTGTGTAATGGCAAAGCAGAATCCTATGAGAAGACATATCGGGAACAATGGGACTGAGCAGAAAAGGGGAAATGATGTGTTCTGTGTTGGTAAAGGTGGTCACTTGTTCTGCTAATAATATAGGCTATTTAACAAAAGCTGGCGTTAACAAAAATTTTTTTTCAAACTATACTATAAAATGTATTAAAAACAGAAACGTGTACTGTTGTGGGGGTGTAATCATATATGTGTTTGCAGGTGGGTTTTATTGGAGGTTTTATTCTGAAGGGAAACACCTGCTCAAAGTCTTTGTTTGGATATTTTTGCTGAAAATCTTTCTAGTTCTAGAAGAACACGCCTTCCTGCACCTATCCAAAATAATTATCTATTACCTTCTTTTCCATTTGATTGTTTTTCTATTTTGTGCTTTTCTTTTTTTTTTTTTTTCGCCAGACAATTCCTAAAAAAGCAGAATAAACATTTGTTAATGAAAAAAGCTCAAATGCAGCAGATCTCTTAGCAACACTGACACCAATTTTGTGTTTTTTTTTTTTTTTTAATTTGCAACAGTCCTTTCTTGTTTTTAATACCTAAATAAAATGCTTTCTGTTTGGACTCTGCCCTATTCACCTTCTCAGGACTTTTAGTCAAACTTTCTATCAAGCAGACTTTGATTATAATAACAACAAAATACAAAGGTTTTTTCCACACACTCTCTTCACAGTGTCACTGTATAGTTCTCCAATGTACATGAATAGAATTATATGTAGCTTTATGTAAGTGAGTTCATATCATTCCCTAATAGAGGAATAACAACAATAATAATATCAATATAAATAATATCAATAATAATAATACTGCTAGAAGTGAGTTTGATACTAAGTTCTTTATCATGTTCAACCACTCATCCTAAAGCCAGTCTATTACTTCCTTTTAACCCACTAAAGTTTCTATTCAGTTTCTTGTAATGCCATGTTATTTCCAACGTCATGATTCCTTGTTAATTTAATCCATCTTCTTCAGCTATAAAGTTTTGTGTTTCATATAAAGTTAATTTTACCAGCCATTGAAACACATGTGAGTATACTCATTAACATTTGTTAGACCATGTACCAGGACCAGGTCAATACTCTCTCTGTTTAGAGCTACAATAACAACCTTGGGTACTGACCCCATTTGTTTCACTAGATAATTTATTTTATACTGTTCCATTTATTTTCCACAACTCATTACTGTCAAACAATGAGAGAAGGTAGGGGTATACTGCAGAGGAAGCTCATGATTCTAAGACAGAATAGCTGGTCTTCCTCTATTGGATAAGAAATTAGGATTGTTCTAAATGTGCCCTAGATGTTTGATGTTGCATGTCTGTTAAGCCTAGACATGTATAAGAAGATTACTTAGATAAATAGCTTTGACCTAAAAACATGAAGCGTGACCAATTCAAAACTATACACCCAAAATATTACAAATGAATATATAAATAAACCTGTGAACTAAATTAAAAAATACAGGAGAATGCCCACCTAAGGAGGTTAAAAATAAATAAAAAACACATTAGAAAGATACATTTAACAGCAATTTTTACTAACTCAGTTAATGCACCTTTCCATAAATATTTTCTTTCTCTTTTCTTTTTTTAAACGTCTGACAATAAATAACAAGAACAATCACTTTTTAATTTAAAAGTCCAATATAATAAAATAATTATTCTTACCAGGAAAGCAAAACTATTTTCCACATTTACCTTTTAGTTTAATCAACCTGCTGGTAACCCAGAGTTAATAAGCGCGCACCACCAATATAAAGCCCGCAAACAGGCTGCGTATTTCACAGAGGCAAAGTTGGAGGTGCTAATGCACGCCTATGAAGAGTATACGCATATTTTCACAAATAAAAGCAACACATCGGCTTCCATGAGAGAAAGAGTTGACTTGGCAAGAAATAATCGATAGAGTAAATGTGTGAGTGTAAATCTTACAATTCTTATTTACTCATTGTTACTAAAATGTCAAATCAAAAAGCCGTTGTACAACATTGTATACCTATTGTAGCATTACTGTATTCCATGTCCCCAGTGTCTGAAGAGTAAAAATAAATTGTACATTGATCTCTTAATATGATGGGTGCTTGTCAAGATGTAATGCAACTGAAGCCAGGAGAACTCTGTCCCAAGTCAGGATGAAACACAAAAACATCCTCCAAAAGGATATGAATAAACCTACATTACCACAGCGAGGTCGTGTTAACGCATTTGTTCTGACATGTAGCTAACAGAAAGAAGGCTGAGGCCAGTCTTAGTGGTGGAGAACCGCCACCAACTCCCCTGACCCCAGATGAGGAGTTAGCTCTGTCTCTCAACAAATGGCGAACAGTGGTAGATGGCATTCCTGGGGTTGCATCATCATAGTGGCCTCCCATGACATAGTAACATAGTAATATGTAAGTTTACCTCTGTTTACTATGTCAAACTAGATATATCCCACAGATACATGTCATGGCTGTCACATAAAGGCTTTGTGGATGCACTTACAAGTGTGCATTGTTTAACTTGTGCACCATGCAGGCTTATAGTAAGCAGCTGTTTACAATGTATACTGTAATCATATTTGTAATACTTCTACATCTTATGTGTGTAATTATTGGTTATATAATGAAATGCATCGTCTTGCTGTCTCTGGTGGATCCATTGTACGTTTGGACCTTCCAGAAACCAACCAGTGTTTCCAGTAAATGCTCATTGTCAGAGATAATTAGTTGCTATATGTCATGTCCGTATGTGACCAAAGTATACCTGCATACCTTTACTGTAGGATGAAGATTAAGAGACTGCTTCTGCTGTGATGATACAGGACAACGCTGGGAGGCCCAAAGGGATGTGATGCACACTAATGCATGCTCCTTAAACAAACAAAATCTAACAGTTTGCCATTGTCATCCAGTAGACTTTGCCAGAATTACCCACCGAAGAGCATCCTCCTGCATCAACCGCAGACTTTATTAGTGTGAGAACATGTCCACAATTGTCCCTATTTAAATAAATATAAATAAAAAAGCCCTACAATATGTTAGACTTCCAATCTGGGATGAATAAAGTATTTGTCACGTAACTTATTTTCCATTCATGATCATCTCATAAGTTACTGTATCACTTCACATTTTTATTCATCCCTCCTAGTTGTCACCAAATGAACTGTATAGGGTCCATCTACTAAGGCAAATTTTTTTAAAAAGCGACATCGAGATATACCTAATACAGTTGCATATAGAAAAGAGAATAGCAATCCACAAGACCACACTGGAGGTTGAATTACTAGAGCATCATCTTCGGGTGGGTACTGTATGTGAGGATGGATCTGTTACAAGTCACAACGTATCTCAGAGGTCATTCATATAACCAACTGCTTTTGTGTCTTTCAGGAAATAAAGGAATGGCGACCTGTCCAGGGTGTACCCCGCCTCTCGCTTCCCCGATGCCAGCTGAGATGGCTCCACGACTCCGTTCAGAGAATAAGCTATGGATAGATGGATAGATGGATGGTGGTGCATTTGGTTAGCACAGTGGCCTCACAGGCGGTTCGAGCCTTGGTAGAGTTGGGGGTCCAACCGGGAACCTTTCTGTGTGGAGTTTGCATGTTCTCCCCGTGGTAGCGTGGGTTCTCTCTGTATTAGCATGGGTTCTCTCCAGGTACTCTGGCTTCCTCCCACAGTCCAAAGACATGCACCTTGGGGATAGGCTGATTGGAGACTC
>JBAMIG010000004.1:12268601-12280880 GCA_037177335.1 Kiunga ballochi
TATATATATACCCGTGGTCAGGTCGCGGGGGAAGCAGCCTAAGGAGGGAAGCCCAGACTTCCCTTTTTCAAGCCACATTCGACAGCCTCTCCGGGGGGGGGGGTCCCGAGGCGTTCCCAGGCCATCTGAGATGTAATCAGTCCAGTGTGTCCTGGGTCTCCCCCAAAGCCTTCTTCCACAGCGACGTGACCAGAACACCTCACCAGGGAGGCGTCCAGGAGGCATCCTAACCAGATGCCCGAGCCACCTCATCTGGCTCTGGGGATCATGGGGAGACACCTGCCACCCTGTGGAGGAAACTCATTTTAGCCGCCTGTACCCGGGATCTCATTTTTTCTGTCACAAACCACAGCTCATGACCATAGGTGAGGATGGGGATAGATAGAACACCTTCCCCAAGTCCACAAAACACATGTAGACTGGTTGGGGAAACTCCATTGCTTCCTCCCCGACCCTTGAGAGGTCCATTGTTCCCGACGAGGACGAAAACCATCTGTTGAATCTGAGGTCCAAATATTCAATGGACCCTCCATTAAAGGATCCCTGAATAGACTTTCCCAGGGAGGCCGAAGTGTGTGATCCCCTTATTGTTGGAACACACCCTCTCCGATCCCCATCACCCCTGTCTGCCAATCTAGGGGGACTGTCCTAGATGTTCATGCGAGGTCCATGCTGTAGAGGCGTGTCAGCCAAGACAGCGCCATAGCATCCAGGGCTTTAAGAAACTCTGGGCAGATCTGGTCCAGCCCTGGGGCCCTGCCACCAAGAAGCTCTTTAAGTACCAACAACAAGTAAGACAACCTCAGCCCAGGAGATAGGACAACCTGCCTCAGAGTCTCCAAGCTTTCCTTGCCAATCACAAGACATGTTGGTAGTATTGAGGAGGTCTTCAAAGTATTCTCTCCAGTAACTCACAACATCAAGGTCAGCAGCCTCCCATCATTTTCGTATACAGTGTTGACGGAGTACTGCTTTCCCCTCCTCAGTCGCTGGATGGTGGACCAAAATCTTCCCAAACCCGTTCGAAAGTCGTTCTTCATGGTCACGCCAAACTCCTTCCAAGCAGTACAGACTAACCCCAAGGACTCTAGACAGGGTGGGTACTCTGTACTGCTGCTCGGTGCAGAGGCACAAACAATAGTCAGGACCCATCCCCCCACCCGAAGGCAGGGGAAGGCTTCCATCCACCGGAATGATCCCCAATATACAAGCGCCCAGCCGGGGGAAATTAGTATGCCCACACCCACCATGCACCTCTCATCAGGGGCTGCCGGAGTGGAAGAAGGTTCAACCTTTCTCAAAGATACTGGTTCCAGAGCCCAAGCCATGCGTTGAGGTGAGTTACAACTATATCTAGTTGGAAGCGCTCAGCATCATGCGCCACCTCAGACTCCTTCCTTACTCTCCTTCCAGAGAGATGATGTTCCATGCCCCTGAAGCCAGCTTCTGCAGCGGGGGATCAGAACACCAAGGCTCCCAACCCGGTTGCCGGCCGCGTCATACTGCAACCGACCTCTACGGCCCCTCCCGCAAGTGGTAAGATGAGACTCTGAATTGGATGAAGCAGTATGGAAAATGGATGGATGGATGGATTTCATTGAATACACTACAACAACAATTTGATGTTCAACCTCCATCTATCCATCCATTCATTGTCTACTGCTTATTCCAAAGCCTTATAAACTTTTTTGGGGGAAAATCATGACTCATTTTGACTTGAGTATTTACATATTGGTTTATTGATGCCAATATACGATGGCTCCGATATAAAATCAAGGTTTGAAGCAGAAAACTTTTAGGCCATGATAACAAACACCATGTAGTCCATTTTAACTTTGCCCATGGACCTCAAGAAATCTGGGTCAAAGAGGAATATGAATGTCTGGATGGGTTTCTGAGCAAAGTTTAAAAGCCAGCATCTGTGATAGTATAAGGTACGTTGATACCGCATATGTGAAGGCAACTTTGAAGGTTCTGGAGCAATGTAAGTGGCCACTCATCATTTTCAGAGGTGTCCCTGCTTATTTGTACTAGTCAATGCCAAGCCACATTGTCACAACCGCTTGACTTAGTAGAAAACAAGTGCAGGTACTATACTAGTCTACCTACAGTCCACACCATCAAGCACAGAATGGCAAAAAATTTCACCTACAAGGCTTCAACAATTACAGGCCTCAGTTTCCAAATACTTATTAAGTTTTTTTAAAAAGAAAGATGCTGTGCGTGTCCCAGTCCGAGTCTTTTTTAATCATGTTGCAAGTATCAGATCAATAATCAAATTATTGGCCAAATAGGAAACAAAACAAGTTTGAGTTTGAACATTAAATATAACCAGACTTTCGTGATCCATTTAATATAGGTTTAACTAATTTCAAAATTAGTTAATTTAACTAATTTTAAAATTAGTTAATTTACATTTTATAAAACAATGTCCCACCCTTAATGGAATTAGAGCTTTGTCTTAATTCAGATTTATTGAGAGCTTTTCATAAACCAATTGGGTTTGCTTCAGTATATATATAGTATTATTTCATATTCATTAATAGAAGAACAATTAGGAGTTCATTTCTGAATAAATATAGTAAGTTTGGATGGTTTGATGTTAAAAGATATTAACAATTATTTGGTAAAGCCACATAGCAGCAGAGATGCCACCACACATACAGGTTATTAACATTAATGAACCTGACAACAGATTTGTGGGGTCATAGGGGAAACTCATGTGAGTCTCTGCTTCCACCATTTCATCCTATAAATGTCTGCATGCCTTTTTGTTGATAACCATCTTGCATGAGGACCAGAGGATATACATTTATCTTCCTCCCCAGTTCTCAGCCGTCTTCGGCAGTTTGGACTCCTCGGGCTGGTTATCACAGAAAATGCAAATCATAGTTGTTGCCAGGCTCTCCCTAGTGACTCACTGTTTGCCACCCAAAGATCTGTCACTCTCTCTTCCTGTTCTTGTCTTCATGCTCTATAGTCTACATAAACTGCTCACCTAAGCTTCACCCAGGGTCACACTTCAAGGCATGATCAATAGGTCATGCTTGAAAGAGGCTTTCTCCTTGCTGTCTTTGTGATACTGGCAGATCACTCAAAACAAACAAATACCCTTGTTCTGAAATTATTTATTTCTTTTCTAGTGACATCTGTCTTGATCTATCCCCTTATTTATCCCTAGCCCAGTTTTTACTTTTCCCTATTCTCTGTTTACATCTCTTTTCCTTCACCAACTTGTTTTTATGTGATGAAGTGATGAAGACTTATAAGTGCTTACAAGTGCTATTCTAAAGCTATTCTTTATTTGGGCTTTTACTTTCTTAAAAGAAAAAAGCTTCTCAAAAATAATGAAATGTCCGTAATTGATTTTTGAAAGGCTGTCTATCAATGTTAAAGTCAAATAAAAGAAGGAATTACAAAAGGCAACAACCACAGTGGGGGTTATTGATCAACATCACTGTACTGTAGTGCCTTTGCAATGCTTCATGTAGCTTCACAACCCTATAGTCTATCTTATATCAACTCACTTGTGATTAAAGCATCTAAAACAATACCTGTAATATATATTTCTTTTACTTGAAAGCATGGAAGTAAGCACTGAAATATATTTTAAAAAACTGTGGGGCTGTCAGTTGAAAGAAAACTAAAAAAGCAGACATTTAAGAAATTTACTAAGTGTTGTGTATCCTGCAAGATGTGTTAAAAATGTGGTTTTATTCAACTTACTAGGAATTGAGTGGGAAGATGTGTCACAGATTGTGCTCAACAACTTAGATGTGTACCTTTGGCAGCAAACAGAGAACAGAAAATTCAGACATTAATGTCAACAACCTAGATTGGTTAGAGAAGACAGAAAAATGACAGTGTGGAAAAATTAGCAGTGGTCTTTTTAGTGTTTATTAATTTATTTTGTAAATCCCATAACATGGTTTATAAAGGTGGTTGTGAAAGACTGATGGCAGTGGTTGCACTGTTGAAAAAAATTCTCAAGGGAATGAGGTGAGGGTCATAGGTATTTGTTACTTTTCCAAACTTTAAGATAGTAAAAAGAAGTGATACAGACTTAGGGGCTGTTCTTGTTTTGCCACAAACTCTGACTCACTTGAGAAGATCAATATCAGTTTCTTCAGTGTGCACCCAATTAATAGGTCCAGGCAGTGGCCTGCTGGCCATCAAGCATAATGTGATAAACCCCAGTGGCCTTCTGCATTCTTGGACCCTTGAACATTTTTTTAAAAATCCATAAAGGTTATTCCAATAATGTATTTCTCTATACTCGTTGTTTCTGTGTGTTTGGCATTCAAGGTGTAAATAAAAGCATGCTCCATGCTTGTTCAGGGATTGTGCTCACTGGCCAATCACGGTCCACCAACCAACCTGAAAGGCAAGTCTGAATATCTTTTCCTGTTTACCCCAGGGTGCAGAATCTGCCAAGCTAGCAGGAGTCCTTTACCATTTCTGCTACAGACAGACAAACAACAGCCACTTTTGGAATCACCACCAAAATATGGCTTCAGTGCTATGTTTAACCTGTGCAATTAGAGGTATTTAATGGTAGGATGACAAGGAAAGGAAAGTCATTCACAATTAAATAGCATTTTGTGTTGTGGCATTTCTGTATTTGCTCCTCTTTGTTTTTTACATTTACTCTGACACAGCGCTGTGCAAGAAGATCTGGAGCTAAAATTAACTGAGACTTTTAGGAGGATCTAATTTTTGAACATGTGTGGAGAAAATAGTAGGCTACACAAGATTGTTATCAAAATCAAGGTTATACCAAAAAATGTTTTACTACTTATGCATGCAGTTGATACAAACAGAAAACAGGTCATAAAGGGGTGAAAAGTTCCTTTAACAACCACAAAATGCAGCACAATAAATGACTGCTACTGTACTTTATTGGCTCATGGTGAACATATGAACAATAATGCTTTCCACAGAGCTAAAAGAAATGGCAGTTATACATCATTTGGAAAATGTTAACCTCAAATTAATGCAATTCTTTCAATTTAAGAACCACTGGGAAAAAAAAGTATTTCCTAATAAAAGTCTTATTTGTGTCTCAGAGGAGCTCATGTTATCAGGAGAGGCCAGCTTCTCTGTAATTCAAACTACGGGGAAGACTGAATCCAAAGTATGTTGAGAAAAAAAGGCTAAAAAGATATTAATACTGGAAAAAATTCAGAAACAAACAAATCAAGAATGTTTGGATTTCCATTCCACTCAGAAGTAGCCTAACTTAGTGAATGATTGCCTTTGGTGAAACTATGTATGGACTAACTTTCTGTTAACTGCTTTAAAAAAGGTGAAAAAAAGAACCTGCTACAAATCCTCAAGCTGTTTCTAAATGCAATCATCCTTTGATCTACACTGATGTCATTTCCCTCAGGAGACCTGATTTTAGCATGAAAACACTGGAAGTGGAAGTGGTTCCCACGCCTCGGGCTTTCAATCACTAATCCTCAGACAGCTCTTGGTAGAATGAGTGTGTATTTCATGTGCATAGGTGTGCATGCGAATGTGTGTAGAAGGAGGATGGACCACAGAACACTAACCTAGATTATGTTTCCTCAATCAAGTGATGAGGGGGCTTAACCACTGGTGGCTCTTCGTCTAATTTCATGTGTTTAATTTCAGAGTTCCACTGATCTTTTAAGTGTACAAATATATTACTAAAAATGAAGTATGTTTGGAAAGATATCTGTAAAATTAAAATTTCAGGGCACTTGCTATTTTTAAAACTATCATAAAATACAATTGGTCTCAGCCAAAAAAACAGAAAGGAGATTTAAAAAATGGAAAGCATTGAAATATGTTAAAAAATTACACTACCTATAAAAGTCAATTCTAAAAACTGATAAATAAAAATCTAATTAAAATTTCAGCAACATTTTAAATTAACATAAATTGTCAACTATGCAACCTGTTTGTCTATATAATGGGTCCATTCTGAGTCCTGAGGATGGCATTTTAACCAGGTTTTATCAAACATGACAACAGTCAGAACTTGATTATATGTGTACCCTTGACACATCTATTCTTTATATGCTTTATTGTGACACACTCGTAAAGTGCAGGCATGTTACAGTAAATGACAACATGAAAAGAAGATAAGTCTATGGTTAATAGACAAAAAGGACAAGTTCACTGACATCAAGGCCTTTATGAAAAATCTGTCTTTAAAGCCTCTTCTTCATTCAAACCACAATTTTTCTTTCTATGTTCCTCAAGTAATACTTTATCTGTTATATTAATTTAAAAAAATGATTAATTACCACTTGCCAGTTTTGTATTATTTGTGCACAATATATGCACAATCTGTCTTTTAGAGATTTAAGTCTCTCAAAGACAGATTGACAAATAAAAACCGGTTGTAATTTTTACATACAGATTGAGCAAGTAGAAAGTGAATGTATTCATCCATTATTATTTCGTACAGCATTGCTGGGACAGGCTTCAGTCCCACAATGACCTTGACATGGATTAAGCAGTAGAGAAAATGAATGCATGTTTAACAGTTGATTAGGAATTTAAAATGATGTAACAATCTGCCCATATATATAATTTATATCATGGTCTGGGTGAATACTCGATTCTGATTGGCTGCTAGGTGTGCAATATTTTTCAGATTATGGAAACTTGTAAAAGAATTCCGATCAAATAGCCTCATTATTCTAAATTATCAGGCATTTTCCCTTACATATATATCGTTGGGTCTATATAAGCGTTTTTCAACCCTGGTCCTTAGGGAACGCTGCCCTGCATGTTTCAGTTCCTTCCAACTCCAGCACAACCAATTTAGGTCCATGAGACTGCTCCTTAAGTTCCCTGCAACTCTAATAATAAGCCATTCATTTGAGTCAGGTGTGGTAAAATAGGATTGGCTCTAAAACACCCAAGGTGGTGCTCTCTGGGGACCAAGGTAGAAGAACGCTGGTCTATGGGGTTTCTATTATTTTGGTGTTGTTTTTTATTTTGTAGTTCTTCCCTTTGGTTCAGCTTTATTTCATTTTTTGTGTTCATTAGTACTCCTTCAATTTTTTAGATCTATTTCAACTGTGTACTGTATTTTTATACCTCCTTGGTTTCTGTTCTCATTGGCTGGATCATTGTATTGAGTTGGGTTCCCCTTTAGTTCTGTCTGATTTAAGTCAAGTATATCTGCACTTCTGCTGCCTCCTGTGTCCACACTAAACTTTAAATTTCATAATGGATAATGATTTTAGGATTTACTAAGTAAAAAGTACCAAGTCAGCAGGATTATTTTCAAAGCTATATGCAACTGCCTTCTTTCTGAATACAGAGGGAATAGTGTGCTGAACTACACGAACAGACAAAAAGCAGGATTAGAATCTCAGAACTTTCAGATTATGATGAGATAAATATTTATAAAATGCTCATTAACTTTCATCCCTTTGCCTGTAGGGATATTATTATTCAATTTTCTACCCTATATAAATTTTTCTATTTGGCAATTGTGGGACAATCCAGCCAGTTCTGACTTCCTTAACATCTCTGCCATTCCTCAGCTCAACAATCAAACTAAAGTGTTTTAAAAACATTAATATCAGTTCCACTTCAATAGCCTGGTGTGTATTTCTAAAAATAACCAAGGCTTCATTAACTCATGAGTGATCTGGAACAACTGTGTCATCCTGCAAAGCAAAGAGATTATAAGATTCAATAAATATAAAATGAACTAATAAAAGAGTTCAAACCTATTGTGCTAAAAATGAAAATTTCTTGTGCTTGGACTGAGTCAATTCACAAAATTTAATTAGAAACACTAAATTAAAAAAAATCATCAACTTGAAATCTAATATGTAAGGATTACACCTGTGACCAATTAAACTTACAACTACTTAATAATGTGAGAGAATTCTTGAATCTCTATGCCCCAAAGCTATTATCAAATAATATTTATTGAATCTTCCAGCTCTAATAATAATCTCTTTTCCAACTTCAAAATGGAAAGTTCACATATCCAGCAACTTTAATCAAACTAGAAAATCACTTGGGAGTGGGTAGACCTCTGCCAAGCAACCGATTTCTGCCCATGTTTTGAAGAATTCTTTAATAAAATTCTCTGTCCACAATTCCTTTTAGACATCTCTCAAAATATAATGAAATATACTTTAGACCAAGATCCATTCTTGCAAAAATAAATTCCAAAAATCCAACCAGTAGTTTTTGCGCAGTTGGTAAAATATCAAAACCTCTTTTGGAGCGAGTAATGATTGGTCAAAAATATATAATTACCTTTTAAAATGCCAAGAATTTAATTATATAAAACTAATATGGTTTAAAATATGAATAGAACCTAATATACAGGAAAAAGATAAAACATAATTGGTTTGACACAGTGCCGGTTCGAGCCTCTATGTGGGCAGAAAGGTTCAACCGGGAACCTTTCTGTGTGGAGTTTGCATGTTCTCCCCGTGTTAGTGTGGGTTCTCTCCGGGTACTCCGGCTTCCTCCTACAGTCCAAAGACATGCATCTTGGGCTGATAGGAGACTCTAAATTACCCATAGGAGTGTGTGTGTGTGTGTGTGTATGGATTTTTGTCTGTTTGTGTTTGCCCTGCGATGGACTGGAAACGTGTCCGGGGTGTACCCTGCCTCTCGCCCGTTGACAGCTGGGATGGGCTCCAGCCCCCCCATGACTTCCTTTGGGAATAAGCGGTATGGATGGATGGATGGTTTGACATAGTGAAACATCTCTTAATTGCACTAATACTATGATGCTACATTTTGTGGTCTTAAAGGTTCTAGTTTCAGGAATGGAAAGACAACATGGCCTAAATGCAGTATTTTTGCAAGCCCCACACTGCTTACTTACTATATAACCTGGGAGACATTAACATTAATTTATTCGACATACATTGTCCTCACTGTCTTATTGTTATAGTGCGAGTTAGATTTGTATAGTTTTCTGTTTTCATTTTGGTATTGTTCCTGTTTTGGTTCCATGTGTTTCTGTCTAGCTTTGATTCCAGTTTATTGGTTTCACCTGATTTGGTTTAGATCATTCATTCCACCTATGTCTTGTTGCCTCTGTGTATTTATGGAGGACGTGCAGCTGACGTCACCGAGGTACCCGACTTTATTTTTCAACAATTGTGAGGGTATAGGTAGTCCAGTATGAGAGCAGTTACATTATGTCACTTCTACCACGGTCGTTTACACAAGAAATAATATTGAATATATATTAATACGTTAACGTTTTAAACCGTTAAAATTATCAGTTTTCTCACAGGAAGGAGTGGATTGTTTACTGTCATAGTGATGCCTTGCTAAGCTAACCTGTATGGAGCATTATTTGTGTTTTCATTAAATGGAAGAAAAAAAGCAAACCAAGACGGAAAAATCTTTTGAAAGGAAAAAATATATATTTGAAATGAAAAATATATATTTGATTTTTTTTTTCACCTTGATTGCAAAAATTAATATTTGGGCAAAAAAAAAGTTTTGAGATTAATATTTCAAATTTGTAAAAAGATTTCTCTTTTTAAAAAGTATTTCAAAAACATTTTTTACTCTCAAATATATATATATTTTGCTGTCAGGGTGAACATTTTACTTTAAATATAATTTATTTTCTCTCAAAACTTTTTTCTTCTCGCTCCTAAAACCTAATTTTTTGCTCTCAATTAATTTTTTTGCTCTTGAATCATTTTTTTACTATCGAAGTGAGAACTGTGCAGGAGGCGGGCTCAGGCTGCTATTGGTCAGTCTCAGCAAAACTGACAGCTGGATTGGCCAGTAAGAACCGTGTCGCTCAGCTTCAGGTTCCAGGCTGGTAATGTTCCTCTCACCACAAAACCTATGGAACACGACCATACCGACACCAGAACTTTAGGCGGCTATGTGCTGTGTACATGTGCTGTGCTCTGGATGGGGCTTTAGTTCGCCATCTAATGAGCAGGTGCATGGTTGTTTTCATAGTGTGTTGACATAGCTTTGTGCTGTGATTGCTCAGATCTTGGGGGTCCTCTGGGGTCTGACTTTGCCCAGTCAGTCACATTTCTATGATCCCACTCATCTTTGAACGCTCTTCACTCTGTATAATCTGCATGCGGACGCAATCCCTGTGTTGCCCTGTTGGTTTATAAACCAACAGCTTCTTTTGGTTAGTTTCTTTACATGTCTGTGTTCTTTGCACTTTGGTTTTATTTGTGATACATGTTTTTCCATCCATCATCTACCGCTTTGTCCCTAACGGGGTCGCGGGGGGGCTGGAGCCTATCCCAGCAGTCAACGGCCGAGAGGCGGGGTACACCCTGGACGGGACGCCAGTCCATCGCAGTACATGTTTTTTTATTATCTTTATTTGCTTGTATTGGTGATTTGCTGAATCAGATTTATGCCCATAAACTTAATTGTGACTTGCGTTTGAGTCTTAGACTCGAGACTCCATCTCAGTTGTAATAGTGGAAATTCTTCTAAGCCACCTCCATTCCTGCTCTCTGACACTTCATGACATTAAATACACAATGCTGAAACGTTGGATTCGTGATCTCCCTTTTTTCACTCGTTGTCTTGTAAATCATTTTTCTGTCATCACTTTTTAACTTCTTGCTTATTAGGTGATCAGCTCAGACTATGATCAGACACTGGAGCTTGTTATGCAGAAGAACTTCTTTTCCTATAGTTCAGTACTTGTCATGTAATAAGGTGTCATTGATAATGCCATTACTTTTGTCACTATTAAATACTGCAATTTCATTACTCTTTAAATGAAGTAAATCAGTTATGATTTCCCTATAGTGCGTTTGTTTTTAACAAGCTAAATTAGTAAGTTGTGTCGAACAGCTGTGTGCTTCTCCATGTTTATATCAGTGATGCAACTTGGCATGTGCAAGGCTACCAAGTATGCTTGTTGGGTTTGTTTTTCTTTGAAAATCCTACTTACTATCATAAGTCATGGGCTTTGGGGCTTGTTTTCTGAAGTGTAGTTACTTACTTGAGCTTCCTCTGCTCTCTTGTAAAGGCCATCAGGATTATCTCACAGCTGTTCACAATAAAGCAAAAACCACTGGATGCTGAGTAGAAATGTGACCAAAATATTTTTTATTAACTAATGTCCAGTTTCCTTGGTTCCCATAGTTGTCCGTTGCTTTAACAAGTGCTCCAGGCCGCTGAGAGCGTATGATTTGCTCACAAAGAATGGTACATGCACAGCAATAGAGGGAGCAGGGACAAATGGCATTTTTACATATATTTTTCACCATCCGATCTTTAAGAATTAACAAATTAAATTATTAGATAAGTTTTTTTTTCAGTCTTGACCTCTTGAATCATGATATATTCTTTTTTAAAATCTGCTTATAGAGTATTTTATTCATAAGGATGTGTAGAGAATTTTGGGCAATAGAATGAAATGTGCTCATACTACTCTATATTTAAAGGCCAATGTATGATGCAAAATTCTGTGGGCTGCGCAGTTGGTTTGCAAAGTGGCCTCACAGCGAAAAGGTTGCTGGTTCAAGCCTTGGTGTGAGTGGGGCTCCTATGGTTGTTTGTCTCTCTGCCCTGGACTGGCAATCTATCCAGGGTGCATCCTGCCTCTCTCCCAATGACAGCAACTCCCCTCCTCCTGTTAGGGACTAAGTGGTAGAAAATGGATGGATGGATTAGAAAACGTGTAAAAAATCTTATAGTTTTACAATTTCATTAGATGGAGTTTATTATTAATCAGGCTTTTGAACATGGAAAGGCTCAGTCGTCTCTGGTGCCTCTTTATATTATTGCTCTCTTGCGTGTGCTTGACTGACATTGTCAGGGGGTGTGACTGTATTTTAATAGGACCTCAACAGCCTGACCTTGGTTTTAGCAGAATACTAAAAGGAGAGTTCATGTATAGAAGTCCAGAAATTTTCCACAATGACAGAGGGAGGACGTTCAAGCATTTGTAATAAGATCACTTAATAGCAACGTGCGAATTTTAATCTGAACAGTCTTTATTTCAGTCATTGTCACCTTATGTTAACACCTATTAAAATAACTATGTCAGAATGTTTGCACCAATAAGCCTCTTTAACTATATTTCAGGTCTTTACACAGAATCCTCCTTAGCTGTCTGACCAAGAATCTTTCCTCTGCTTTTCAATCGTGCCAGATATTCACAATAGATATAAACTTTTATAAATGATATCAATATAAATTATAAACAATAGATAAAATCATTGTACTTAAGTTAAAATTTTTTGGTACATGTATTGTAAATCACTACTTACATTTTCTTTCTTAGCATCTGGCAGGCTAACACCTGGGCATTTT
>JBAMIG010000004.1:12282713-12293613 GCA_037177335.1 Kiunga ballochi
GTGAAAAGACGATGCTACAGTTTAACTGTAATGTCAGTGTTATGTTTTGTGTTGAGTGGTGTGATTGGTACAAACAGGGTTGTTTTTTTTCCAGGAATGAAGATGTTATATATCAATGACACTCATTTTACTACACTCTATTTACTACTGTCTATTGTATTTGTATCACACAATTCAACAGCGCTATCCATGAAAACGAGTGACAAGTTCAAGGTATTCATGTATATTTCTTATACTTACAAGGACCTGATTTCCTCCTTTCTCATCAATTTTAGTCCTGAAAATGTGATGTCCCTTTACATATTTTCAGCAAATTTATATTTCATATTGCTGCTCAACTCCTTGATTTCTTTCAGTTCATGCATCTGAATAGTACTGGTTGTAACATTAGCTTCTTAAACTTATTCTCTGAGTTAGTCAAGAATGCCATCATACATTTACTCCAGTTTTATGAATACAAACATTATAGGTTTTTTTTTTATGCTAAAAGGTTTTTTTGTTTTTCATAACAAAAAATGTGAAGATCAGCAGCAAAACATGAAGTATTTGTGTGACTTGCAAGCACAAGCAAATTAAGCACATGTTTTACCATCTTCTAAGATCATAGTGGGGTTTTTAGAGCCATTTTAGATGTGTGAGATAATTCATATATGTCCTAAATAGTGCATGTTTTTCATTCTTCTAAGTTTATCCAGCAGGTTTGACTTATACCACATCGTTTGCAGCGTTACAGAAATGACAATATGACTGCATGACCAGTGAGAGGCCATGTGTTTCATAGAACCAGTTTCATATTGGTTGACATATTTCCATCTCAGCAGCCCTGATTAAAGTCGCTTTCATAGTCCCAACTACAAGTCAGAGGATGCATCTATTATATTAGAAATTTGGTGCCAAAGCTCCTTGAAATTTGCAATTTCTGCTTCCTGCTCATTACTACAATCAAAGGGAAGAGTGTCCAAAAGATATTTTGACATTTTTGGTTTAGTTGTGTACTGAGAAAAATGTATACTGTATCTTTAAAATGTTCTTTTTCTGAAAGTTACTGTGGAAAAGAAGAGGCCCACAAGCACTCTAAAGCCACATGGCATGACAAACTGATAAGACTTCCATAACAGTGGAAGACTGATATATTGTACTAAAATTACCATCCTAATCCCCCCTAAAATCAGGAAATTGTCAGAAATGTAAAAATAAGGCAGAATTTATTAATTTAGGCTACTTATTTGATTAATATCTATTTGGCAAAAGGGGAGAGAAAACAAATCCCATGTTTAATGTGAGACTAATTGCATCCATCCATTTTCAACCGCTTAGTCCCTAACGGGGTTGCGGGTGAGACAAATTTTTATGTCATAAAATCAATATTCGGTGATCTTGAATTTGTTTAGCAGTAACAAAGAATCAAAGAATCACCTGACAACTGGTCAGACAACATGACCAGAAACATTACACAAATAAGTGCATGCATAAACATGTATGGCATGTTGGAAGTTATTAATTTTACAACTAATGCTGATTACAGTGAGCTAATCCTAGATATTTTCACATCTAAATATATTAATATTATTAAGAAAGGTGAAATGCTCTTTTGGGTCTCACAACAGAAGATTAGAAACAAAAGAAATACTTTTCACATTAGCCATTTAATCCATAAAACCACACATTGGGTTTGTTAAATGGTAAATATCAATGAACCAGATTGTATTGTATGTACAAATGTCCCTGACTGCATAGAAAACCATGGCATCAACTTCAAAGGCTCTTGAGTGCAGCGCAGCAGGGCATTAAACTAAAGCCAAGTTTCTATCTGTTCCGGGTTGGTTTTGGTTTGGCCCCACATGCCCATGCCCATGCACTCACACACACTCCTACAAACAGTCACATACACACAGCCATTAAACACAAGGGCATCCTGTCAGAAGCAGATCCATACTAAGTCCTATGCCAGAGCCCTGGAACCATGAGATAGGTTGTGCCTAGAATTTGTTTGAATACATTAGCCAGTTTATTTGGTTGAACTACATCTGAGGCAGAAGTCTGAAAGGAAATAAGTTATTAATTTATTTGACTTTGTTTCAATTAGATGCTGCAAACAGACCACCAAAAGAACCAACAAAACGTGCTACTTTTGAAGACTTAATAATTTGTTACTTTACTTTTTTTGGGGGGGAGGAAGGGGGGTGGTCATATGCATGCTTTATGTTAAATTATATAAACCGTTTATAAAAAATCTTAGTAAAGCACATTATTGTATTACATTTATTGGAGTCCTTCCACTTTGGTCCCAAAGGATGCACAACCCTCATTGTCAGTGCAGTTAAGTGGAGTCTCATAGAAATGTGCCAAATATTGACATACTTACCTTACAGCTTCCTTCCGCTGCAGTTTGACCTTCTGTTGACCATAATGCTTTTAAAAAATGGCATGCTCTTTTTGCAGCCCCTGTCACCCTGGTTGACATTGTTTTGCTGACTCATAACATCTATGACTTTGGAAAGGATAAATGGTCATTACAACTGTCATAGCGCGAGTGCATCATGAACCACTGAATTGAGGTGAGAATTGTGGCGCAGCAGTAAACGTGAATGTCACACACCACCACCAGGATAAGACAGGTTGGCAAAGTCCACATGTCCTTGACTGTATCTCAGACATTAAATCTAAAATAGTTTTGGATTATATCTATTCATTCATTAAAATGTAATCAAAGGTGACTTGAAGCTGCACATAATAAACTGAAATTGGGGAAAATAGGCAGATTCAGGCTGTGACTTGCGTGACTTAGGAACATGTAAGCATGTGCATTGGGCTACATATGCAAAAAAAAAAAAAGAAATGTCAAAGTATCAACAAGAATCTCTGACTTACATTAAAAATGGGAAAATGTCTCAAACCCCAGTCATAAAAGTGTGGCAGCAAAATCGCCATTGTCTATTCTATGTTTTATGCCAGGACTGTGGGACATACAAGAAGTATTTGTGGTCTGGGACCTTGAAGGGCCAGTGGGTGGGGTCTCTGACATGAAAACTGAGCCTGGCCATTGAGAGCCTTGGAAGCCATAAGCAAGGTTTTACATTGAATTTTAAGATGAAGAGAAGCTTCAATCAACACTTCAAACCACAAGTCAGCCATCTTACAATTCTGATTTGGACTATGTGGTAGAAAGTTTCAGAAATGGTTCTGAAAAGCAGACAAAATTTTTAAAAAGTTACGACTTACCTGTTTTAATGGATAAGTCACCTCTAAACTTAGTGACCAAATGTAATGTTTATTAGATATCATGCTATAATCTGAAGATGAAAGAAAGTGTTTTTGAACCTTGAAAGTCAGTATTTGAAAAGGAAAAAATCTTAAATAAAGGTTTAAGTTTTCAAACCTTAAATGGTTTTAAAGGTCTGAAAAAAGTTTAAATCTCTGCAAGCATATTTTTGTTTTAGAATATTTATTTTTGATTAGTGCAACATGTATATTACAGAGTTTCATCCTCACATTTTCAGAGATTCAAACATCTTGTTGCATCCCTGCTGATTTCATTGCCTCATTTTCAGTACTTGAGAAGTTTGTAGATCATAAACCAGTAAAGAGTCAGCACTTGAAAAATCATTTAACAAGCAGATCAAATGTGGGCATCATTTGTAGAGACAGATCTAGTCTTCTCTGTCACTCCTGAATCAAATAAATGACTTATTACAAGGTCTCTACAGAGCTGAATGTGGAGGAAGGAATTCTGTCAATGATTCCAAGTTCTTCTTAAAACTGCAGGATAGTAGCGCTTGAGGCAAGGAGACTTGGGACTTCTGCTTTAATGTCCCTCAAAAGATAATTGACAGTATTTTGGAGGGAGACAGATGAGGGCACCATTAGTCACACAAACATTTTTTATACTGTACATAAAAATAAAAAAGCTCTTTTCTCTTTGGCTCTTATCTTGTGCTTTTGAGCTTTTTGTCTGAACCCCATTGTGATTTTTTTCTCCCACCTCTCCAGGACATGTCATGGTAAGTAGACTGTATTGTAAAGGAGACAGCTGCGCCCTGTCGCTCACTGTCAACAAAATCCAGTAATGTTAGTTATGTTAGTGTAAACATCCATCTAATATCAGTCAGTGTGCATGTCTGTGTATTTTAGGCTCCTTAGTTTTATGTATAACTTTACTGCATTGCATCACTATGTTGTGTGAATGTCACTTTCAAAGCACAGAGGAAGTGGAATTATGATGAAATGGGTATGAGGCCGGAAGCCAGTTTGCAGAAATAGTACTGAGCAAACTAACGGCTTCAAAGACTATTGTTTTCAGTGGAGTTTAGGTATTTCTCCTTTCATCACTAAAGTCTTGGTTCACAGCTCAGTAAGTGAGGTCTGATACTGGCTGAGAGCTGGGTGTTGTTTGATTCTTTGTTAAACTAAAAGTGATGTACAAAAAAGTACTGATTGATTGATTTTTTATTGATTGTTTGGCCTCACTTCAGCTCACATTTGTATGTGAGCCTGGGGATATTATTGAAAGATGGACTCTTATGACTCTCAAATTACTCGTATCATAATCATTTATGTTTTTATGGGTTTTTTCTGTGTTTTTTTTTTTTAAAGCATTAAGATAAAAAAATGCAGTATTTTTGTTATACTCATGGTTTCAAAACTGGATTTACAATGAAAAAAGATTATCACTTCTTTTATACTAAAAAGTCTAAAAATATGTCCTTAGTTTGACTGTTTCTTTAATTTACAACAAAGATTAACTATCTGCAGGATGTAAAATGTTTTTGCCACAATTTTAAATATTTATCTTTCATTTGGTGTCTTTTGAGTTATTTATTTATTTTGCATTTTTAAAGTAATGTTATTTCTTCCTATTCTTCTATGTGAACAGCATCATCCAACATGACCAGTGAAGTGCTTCCCCAGTAACAAACCCTGGATCACCAGTGACCTGAAAAAGCTGCTGTAAATTTGAATTTTCCTCAGGGATTAATAAAGTATTTTTCATTTAATTTATTTTGTTTACATGTAAATCTATTGACAAGTGCATTAAGAGTATTTTAATCCTCTCAGCCCTTTTCCAAATGTTACCCATATACATTTTTCCTTACTGATTATTTAGTTTAGGAAACCGAAGCCTTTCTAAAGCAAGCTTTATAATCCCCTCGGTATGTTCTGGCTCTTTTCCGGGTTCTTTTCTCAGTTGCATGCCAGGAATATCAACACAAAGTAATGCATAGGGCATCTTTAGAAGTCAGAAACCCTGTCAACTGGCTCCTTTTAAGGCATCAGAGCAACAGTTCACTGCTGACCCATCCAGAAACCTAATCCTCTCCCTTCTATTTTCTCTATTATTAAGCTAATTTTAATGGGAACCAGGGATTGTCCGGCCATCTGGCATACCAGACATTTTCCAAAAGGCTGATGTGCTTTTTGGACAGACAGAGCTTATTTATTCTTTGGTGTGACTGCTGCATAAAACTCAACAGATAAGTGGCATCAGCTAATGGTAGAATCATTAAACTCTTTTACTGTGGCACCTCTGCCTGAGTCAGGTAGACCGCCAGTAATTTTGGGCCATATGAAAAGTTATAAAAAAGTCCACTAGGTTACACACTTTTTGTAGAAGCATGATTTTGCTGCAACTGCTTCACATAAGAATAAAGATCTATGGTGGTCAGCTGTGATTAAATGTCAGTGTACATGTCTTACTTGACTATTTTAGTATTGAATATTACTTTAATGCAGAATATTTTAAAAGGATACTCAGTGTTTCCAAATACTGTCCAGTACAGACAACCATCTACACATTGTTGGTTTTATTGGTTTTTGTAGAAAATGACTTTCTTTAAGGTTTAGTTTAAAATTTTTTAAGTGATAATGTAATGAAAAAAAATTTGTGTTGATATTTGTGAAACATTCATGCTTGTGCAACATGTCTCAGTGTTTTTCCACTGACAATTATGAAGTAAATACATAAGTATACTTGTGAACCTGCATTAATGTATCTTGTAGAAGCAACAATTACCTGTAAACATGCTTATTTTGAAGTGCATACACACCCTGCTGCTTGGGTGGTGCTAATTATCATACCCTGTCTTTCATCATCTGTGAAACTGCTTACAATACTCGAAATAGCTCCATACAACAAGAAGGTATAATAATGAGCAATTGGAAGAAGTGGGCAGACTCACTCAGCCTGTCTCGCGTTGACTGCTGCAGCATTAAATAAACTTACATGTATAATTCTCGCTGATTGTGCTCAACAATATAAAGAAAGAAATTCCCTCTTGGTAATGATGCTAACTGGCATGTCCCTGAACACAATGCTGCTCACCTTCGCTGAGACAGAGATGGGACAATAGGACAGGGAGTGGCATGTTTTGAGGAGACGGGCTGCATCTGTTTTCATGAGTTAAAAAGACAAGGTGAATAACTTTAGATAAATGTATTGCTTAACATGTACTAGCACTGATTAAATGTTGATTAAACATTTGCGGTCTGTGACATTTTTCTTTACTTGGTCTGGTTGTATGTGAGTGTTTGTTAATTCTCATCCCTGTGCAAATTATGGCTTCAATTCTCGGCCTTATCGATGGACATACAATTAATTTCACTGTAATTCAACTTTATTTGTATAGTGCCAATACATCACAGTGTCATTTCAGGGTGCTTCACAAACATTCATTTTAGTCAATTCATGAAAAAATAGCCTCAATAAAGGAAGCTAAAAGATTGCATCAAATCTTGACTTTGATCCAGTCCCCAGCCTGAGCAAGCGTGAGGTGACAGTGGGAAGGAAAACCTTCTTTTAACAGGAAGACAAAACCTCCGGCAGAACTTTGCTCAGGGAGGGCAGCCATCTGCCTTGACTGACTGGGATGGAGAGAACAAGAAAGACAAATTAACATCGCAACAACATTAACACTGCAGCTTTTATCCAGCAAGACCTGCAGAAAGAGGAGAAATAGGTGAATGATGTCAATACTATCATATGATAATACATAAAAGATAAGGAGCAGAGAAACAAAAAGAAAGTGCCGAGTACATAATTCATGTAGGGCCAAACTATCCCTAACTATAAGATTCATTAAAAAAAGGAAGGTTTTAAGCTTGATTTTAAAGGTAGGAAGGGTGTTTGTCTCCCGTACCCACACTGGGAGCTGGTTCCATAAAAGAGGAGCCTGATAGATGAAGGCTCTCTCTCCCATCATTTTCTTACAGACTTTGGGAAACACATGTAGACCTGCAGTGTGAGAGCAAAGTGCTCTGTGTGAAACATATGGAACTATGAGGTCTTTCATATATAGTGGAGCTTGGTCATGAAGCACTTTTTAATGTTAAACTTGATCCTAAATTTAACAGGAAGCCAATGAAGACATGCTAAAACTGGAGAAATATGATCTCTGCTGCTTGTTCTCATCAGAACCCTCGCTGCAGCATTTTGGATCAGCTGGAGACTTTTCAGAGCATATTTGGGACAACCCATAAATAAGGAATTGCAATAGTCCAGTCTTGAAGTAACAAAGGCATGGACTAACTTTTCTGCATCACTCTGACAGGATGTCCCAAGTCTTTACAATACTATGCAAGTTGAAATAAATTGTTCTAGAGACATGTTTTAACTGTGAGCCTGGTCAATAACTTACTAAAAGCTGGCGATTTCTGGTTTCATTTAAAAAATGTATAATTTTCTGTTTCAGAAATAGATGCACAGCAGTAAAATTGGCAGGGCTTGTTTTGTCCATTTCAAAGATCCAATTTTTTTTTAATTTCTCACCCCAACTCACAGATATCAATGTAAAGGCTGATTACTTGTTTTTTTTCGCTTCAGAACACAACGGAACGGACATTTGGCAACAACAAACAATATAAGACAAAATGCATTGCATCCAGGTCATGGCAACATTGATGTAATTTTTTTGTCAATTTACAGTTGAAAAAGAAGTCAAGCCATGGGCCCTTGGAGTCTCCCTAACTCTTACCCCTTTATCCTGCTTCTGCACCTTGTCAATTATTCATTAAATTATTACAGAGCTGTCTTTTTTTTATCACTAATTTACAAAACCATATTAATCTGTGGCCCATTTGATTCTGTTTCTAGATGTCAACAACCTGAGCACGATCAAATGCATGAAACCTTTTCTGGATGCAGCTACATGTGAAAATCAAGGAGAGAAAAAGCGGAAGAGGAGCAGAGAAAATGCTCAATTTAAAAAAAATTTAATTATGATTGACCTGAATGAGCTCTGGTAAGTTGCACTGATTTCACATAGGTGAGATTCTGTTCTGAGTAAAGAGACCCATTAAACCCAGTACATCTGATCCATGGAAGCCAGCTATCCCTCCATTATCTGTACCGCTCGTTCCCATGAAGGGTCCCAGGTAACTAGAGCCTATCTCACCAACCAGTGCTCGAGAGGAGGGCTACACGCTGGACAGGTCACCAGTCCATCACAAGACTGATGAAAGCCAGTTAGTGGTAAAAAAAATTAGCTGTTATGATCATATATTTATTTCGATATTACTTAATCTTCTTAATTTTATTTAATCACACTGGCAAAACTGGCAAGAACACAACTCAGAATACTTAAAGGTTGCTATAAAACTCCCTAAATGTTTCACTAAAAGCAGAGTGTATTAACATGATGTGACATTGGCTCAGCTCTAAATTAACTAAAAGGCTGTTGCACAATTTGTCTAATGTGTTGTATAATGCTATATGGTTGGTGAAAGTTCCCTGACATGCAGTAGTTTAACCTGGAGAAAATTGGATCTCTCTTAAAATAGATCAGCTGTACAGACAGTAACAGCATTCATTCAAGCCACTCTGGATTTTAATTAAAATAAAACTGCCAGTAATAACTACCTGATATGGTAAGATTATAGTTTGTGTAGAGTGACACTGACCGAGTATGAATGTGTGTGTGTATCTGTGGAGTTACTTGCCCTGTTACCACAATAATTATAGCTGCCTAATGGAAATGCTGTTTAATAATATATACAGCTGACCTCAGAGATTCAATTTGGTGTCTTTTTTTTTATTTCATACATATTCCTTGGGAAAAAAAGGGGGAAGTGAAAACTTGAACAACACCAAGACCCACAACGGTGAGGATGTAATAACATGTCACTCTCACAGATAAAAACAGAGTATTTACTTTTCCCATAAAAGTTTCGAGAGAACTCATCACATGTTTTGAGGTTAGTAGGCATATTCTGCAATTTACAGAGTAAAGATTTCCTATTTTCCTGCTTACCATGTTGTTTGCTGACACAAGTCCTCATTAGAACCAGTTGCTGATTAAAAATGAGCCCATCTCGTCATCTTCCTATTCCTCCTCCCTCTTGTGTCTTCTTTTCTTCCCTGTGTCCTTCCCTGTACTGCTGGTTCAACATCAAAGGGATCCATTTGCATAGCGAGAGAGGGGAGCACTGAGAAACCAACCTTTTTTAGCTAGTCAGTGTTCTGGTGGTGCTTAATGGCTGCTGACAGATGAAAGGAAAAGTGTTCTACTAACCCAAAGTACAACACCTTTTTTCCACATTGACACGATAAAACCTAAATTCCTATCTCGACGCAAACATCCTAATAGCGTTACACAAGGAGATGCACATAATTATGGAATGAAAGAAAATAACAACAAAAACCAACTCATTCATCACTTGTGACCTACAATAAGTTTACTGTGTAAATAAAAATAATTGAATTATTTTAAGATACATTTTAATAAAAATCGTTTTTACTACACTTGATTTAAGATATTTTAATATACATTAGTTCATTCTTTTGTCTTTTTCATTCACATATCCACCTGATATTTAAGGATGATTGCCAGATCTTCTTCTTTTCTCCCTTTATTTGCTGCCACTTGGTGCATTTTTTAGAAAGCATGGATTACCATTTCACTTGTATGCTGATGACTGTCAACTCTATTTCCCCTAAAGAGAAATGCTTCTGTTCAGTCTCTCCTGGATTGTCTTGGTGACACAAGAAGTTGGATGACACTACTCTTCCTCCATTTTAATAAAAAAAAAAAGACAGGTCATGCTTTTTAGTCATGTTTTTAACCCCACTGCCTCTGGCACCCTCACCTTTCTTCTTTGACACCTCATGAAAAGTCTAGCATCACAAATTTAGGTGTGAAAATGGACCCCTCCTATAATTGGTTGCACATGTGAACAATGTGGTGAAGTCCAACTCCTTCCTGTTACGGCAGCTGTCAAGAATCAAGCCCTTTTTATTTGGATTCCTTTTAGATACCGTGATCCATGCTTATATTACATCATTTTGTAATTCAGTATTTATTGGTTTCAGTCAAAAAGCGCTCTCGCACTTGCAGCTGGTGCAGAATACTGCTGCAAGGTTTTTAACTGGCACAAGAAAACAAGAGTACATATCTCCAGTTTTGGCCTCTCTCCACTGCCTTCCCATTAATTTTAGGATCAATTTTAAGATTTTAAGTCTCTTAACAACCTCCCCCCTAGCTGTGTATCGGATGGATCTACTGCATCTTCACACACCAAAGCGTGCACCCAAATCAACTGACCAGATTTTAACTGTCCCTAGACAATACAAAGGAGATAGGACTTTTTCATTCATAGCTCTCTGGAATGATCTCCACCTACAAGTTACACAGGCTGCATTTCTCGTTGTTTTTAAATGTAGTTTAAAATATTACTTTTACTCTAGCTTTTAGGTTCCCTTTTGTTGTCACCCGTTTTGCTTCCAGTTCATTACATCATCTGGCTTGATTTCTCTTTCTTTTTACCTGTTCCTCATCAGTTCATCAGTGTGTGTATACTCCTTTGGTTTTCAGTTTCCTTTTGTCAAATCCATCCATCCATCCATCCAGTATCTACCGCTTTGTCCCTAACGGGGTCGCGGGGGGGCTGGAGCCTATCCCAGCAGTCAACG
>JBAMIG010000004.1:12311865-12322465 GCA_037177335.1 Kiunga ballochi
ACACACACACACACATATACATATATATATATATATATATATATATATATATATATATATATATATATAGAAATGAATAAATAAATAAGTAAATAAAACCCACAGAAGTAGATTTTCCTTTCAAAGATAATATTTTACTACCAACCTCGAACATGAAGGTGTCCACTTCCTCTTGAATGTCCTGATGGCCCAACCTGTTGCCATCTTCATCTGTGGTTTTCAAAAGCATGTCCAGAAAAGCCTGTCGTTTCCTCTTTACTTGATCAGAGTCACTGTCTGACTCATCATAGGACATGTTCTCTGACCTTTCATGAATCACCTGAACATAAATAAAGTGGTTCACATTAATTTATCTCTTCTACTTCAACAAATTCAACAGATGCATTGTAGCTTTGCTGTCCTGGAACCAGCTGTTACTCACTTTGGATGTAAAAGAATGAAGGATCTTGAGCGTCTTGTCGTGCTCTTTGCCTTCCCCAATGAGGTTATACACAAAGTCTGGCCAAAACCAAGGTGTCCTTTGCCTACGACTGACAATGTCACTCATTCTGAGGGTAAAAGAACAGCTCATCAGATCAATTTCCTTCATCATTGCAAAAATTATTTCTGTGATTAAAATAAGAAGAAAATAACCCACTTGTACACACTCTTAACATACTCTGAATCAGAATTACTCTGCGCATGAATTTTCTTTCCCATTGCTGTTTCTGAAATATGAGAAATATACACATTTTCATCGTAAAATGTCATTGACTGCAACTTTTACTGCATAGTTCAAGAGAAAAAAAAGATTTAAAAAAACTAAATTATCTGAGAACTTCTAAAGTTCAAGTTATAAAATGCAAAATGATTTTGAACATATTGCATTGACTTATTCTAACACTGTGTTGGTGATACAATCGCTGTGGTTCTGAAGGTACGTTTTATTGCTTGTGCTGAGTATAAAATTTAAACATCGAGAGAATGTTTATGGGATTGTCTTACTAAAAATTTAAAGAACTTAACTGGAAAATAAAACAACTTAATCTTTGAAGCATTAATCTTGAGACATGCTAATATTGTTGAGCATTAATTGTGCCTTATGAGATAAAGCATAAACATTACATTTCACCAGAAATTAAGAGTCAATTCTCTTTTTGAATCATGATAGTTTTGAGGTTGCGGCATAGCATGAAGTATTCAAATTTAGGTGTACATCAGAGGCTGTGGGGATTATTTTTAACCCTTGCATCCTTTTTGCAGAATAAAATGTGACTAAGCGACTAATGATGTTTTTTTTTTTGCTTTTCTAACTGTAAGTAGTGTTTTGTATAATTGTCAATGTTTTTTTTTTAATTGTAGACAACGTGTCAACAATGTGTAAAGAAAGGTATGTACACATACTCACCACTGATAATATCTAGGGCGCAGAGGGTTACATGGTTGGAGCAGTTAAACGGACCCTTTCCAGCCAGCTTCTCCAGCTTCTCCACTAGAATCTCCGCCTGCTCGTTCATCACTTCTAAGAAGTCCGTTAGGATGGAGAAGTGAAAGGTTGGTGTCAGTATCTTCCTCCGCTGCCGCCATTTTTTTCCAGTACTTATCAAAGAATAAAAAGACATATTCACAATTTAGCACTGTGAGGATACATTGACTCATTTTGTTTAGGGTTCCCTCCCAAATCTGCTGGGCAGAACCTTGTTTACATTGACAACCCCCTTCAATCATCACCCTGAAAAGTAGAACACTGTTTATCTGGGAGGGAGATGCAAACCTGGTAAGTAAGCCAGTTCCAAGCCATGGATGCAGAAAGGTGTAAGCAAAAGCTTTGTCCAGATGAACCGGGTTACTCAGAATTTTCTTAAAGGTATAGTTTTAAAAAAGGAAGAGACAGTTATTAGATACCTGGATGTCTGAGACTGATTTTTTTTCAGACAATCGCAGAATACTTTAAATCTTTGGAGAAGCTTCATTTTAAACTGTTTTGTTACACAGAAATTATGAGTTTGTGTTTAAATTCCAATTTAAAGTCTTAAAAACAATTTGGATATCAACATATTTTGTTGTTTTTATTAAGATTGAAGAAATCGTCTTTATTATATTTAGTATATTAAAATAGCACAAATTGAGTTTAAAATCAGCAAGTTATTCAAATCTTAAAATAGCATTCAGAGGGTTAAAAAAACGGCTTTTTATGTTAGGTGTTAATGTCAACGTACCTCAACCGTTTCAACATGATAAAGAACCACAAAAGGAACTGGTCCAACCCAGATTTTAAACAACGGAGTATCTCTGAACATATTGGTAAATTCCAATATTTGACCAAAGAAATCTGAAACAAAACGCATTAAAAACCTTTAGCATTTGAAGAGAACAAAACAGATCTGCTTCCTCCAGCTGTGTTTTGAGTATTGTCTTACCTCCTGCATTGGTTTTAAACATCAGTGCATTCCCAATGAAGGGATAAGTTCCTTCCAAACCCGGAATAGGCTTCATCTCAAACCATTTGTGAATGTAGCTGCTTAGCAGCTTGTAAGTGATGTAAGTCAGAGCAGCAGTTACAACGCTAATAACAAGAAAAGGCATGCTGTAACTCCCAAGTAAAACCGCCATCTTTTGTGGTGCAGATGTCTAATTCGTGTGCGCTCAAGTGTCTAAACTTGACCTACCCTCATGCACTCTCACCATATCTAACAGATACAGCCTCGTGACTCCTCCCCTCTTCTCCCATCCAAACAAAAACTCACTCATCGTATCTATTGCAATATTTTACATTAGAAAATGTTCTAAGTGGATTTTCTTTTTTTTAATTAGGACTAACTAAATATTGGATACAACAAAAAGAGGTAACGGTCAAATCTAAATAAACAAAAGGCTGTGTTTGCTAATCTATGTTAAAAACATGTTAAAATTTTATTATGTGACTCTAGTTAAGAACTTTGTTCAGCTCATATCTGATATTATGCAAGAAGCTTTTGGTGCTGAAAGGTTCATACATAACAGTCCTTCAATGTTATATATAATTATTAACTCGCGTGTTTGAGTTGGAATTAGCTTATCCAAAACAGTCTTGTTTAGTTTGAATATAAATGAAAAGGTCATAAATGTGAACTTTGTCCTTGCCTGGAAGAGTTTACTTTCACAACCTCTGCCTGGGTGTAATTTTCTCCTCATTATGTTTCCATGTGCAGTAGTTGCCAGAAATAAAGCAGCTTCTATCTCCTGCATTCCAACCTTTCCAGCAGTCCATTATCTGCTACACCTGATAAATAAAATCTTTGAATTTCCACTAAGTATTTTCATAGATGCAGATTATCTGCAGATCCTTATTGTCACAGCATCTGCAGAACCATTGTTCAAGAGCACACAAAATCTTAGTTGCTGTAAAAATAAAAAGCTTTCTTAGACAAAGCATCCATATTTCCCACAAGCACAGCTCATTATGACTAACTAACCGAAAGCATCTAACTGCAGAAGTGTTTACATGTATAGTTAACATCTAACAGTCTAAACCAACCAGTTGCAATATTAGACAATTTGACAACAGCAGCACTATTACATATGGTGTAATACTTGCTCTATCCACCAGATGTCAGAATAGCACAATAAGACTTTGTTGTATTAGATGGCAGCAAAGTTTGTCTGATGTCCCATAAATAACAATCCAAGATGTCCTAAATAACTTCTTTACAAATTAAGACTACATATTTTCACTTTTAAATGTTGCTCTTTAAACAACTAAGGAATTACTGTGGAAAAACCTTTATTTTTGTTTGTATCAAATAAAGTATTTCAAAGTGAACATGTTAGGACATTAGAACTGCACATGGTACTTTTTTATTGCAGAAATGTTGGCATGTACTTTACACTAAAGAAAGAAACATTTAAACAAATATATTGTAATAGATGAGTGATGGTGCAGACATGCAAACTGAAAAACACTCCATTTGTTGCCGTTATTTGTCTGAACATATTTTTAATCCTTTAAACTCGGTCAAAGGAATTCCTTGTTTCTACTTGAAAGATTTATTGCTTTATTTTCAGGATGTTAAAAAGAAATAATCTAAAGCACAATCAGTGCAGTGTAGAAACAGAAGGGTAACAAGAACATAAGAAGAAATATCTACACTAACCCAGGACTCAAACTTGAACTAACTTGAACTCAAACCTTTCATTTGTCATGGAAAGCTAGTTAGTCCTGCAGTCGATTAGTCATGCTAAGAGCAATAAGGAGCTTCTGATGGAAGGCCGGCACTCTCTCCTTCTCGACTGGCCAATCCAAGACACAACTTGGACGTAACATGCCCCTGCGAAGGAATAGTGAGCGGGACAACTTGTAGTCGTGCACATCTTGCAGAAAGACCAGAACAACGGAATCTCTGCTGGCTTCAATAACCTGGTGAAGTGCATGATGGACTTGAAATCTGAATGGAGACAGACAAAAAAAAATGGGTGAAGAAAAGTTTAGTTTGTCATGAACATCACTAATGTGCACGTAATCTATAATACTTTTTTTAAAAATGTACAGTACCACGCTAAAGTTTTAGGACAGGGGTGTCTGGTTCTGGTCTTGGAGAGCTGCAATCTTAAAGGTTTTAGATTTCTCTCTGATCGAGCGCACCTGATTTATTTTTAATGGTTCTACTTGGCTGCTTGTCAGGGTCTGTCCACACATTATTGACCCGTCAGTCTGATTCAGGTGTGCTGCAGAAAAATTCCAAAACCCACAAGATGCAAACCTCGAAAACCAAACTAGGACACGATCAGGGAGGGATCTGATTGGCCATAAAACGATTCAACAACTTGTTACTGAGCAAAGACAAACAGTGATGATAAATAGCTATTTTCAGTTACCCTAAGAAAGAAGAGACCAGCGACAGATGGCATAGACATAACAAGATACTGATCTAAAAAGACAGTCATGTAAACAAAGAGTCAGCTTACATGAAACATTGAAGACAGTGAAACAGACTAAACCCACAGAAAAGCTGGCAAGGACACCAAGGAACCAAATACTTTGTGTACACTTTGTTAACTACTTGTGATATTTTTCAAAAAATCACTTCTACTTTTAGTGTCAAGTAGTCTACTGCTTTTTATCTTTACCTGGCTTGACGTTTATTTTAAATGTACAATCATGGAAAACTCATGCAGTGTGTGTTTGATTCACCTTCTACACCAGGGATCCCTGAGAAGACTTTCAGTCACAACAAACAGGATTTTTCTAGAATTTCTCATGTTATTCACAATGGATTCAAGCTGCGACATTCCAATAATCGAATCTCGATCCTCCAAACAAAACTGACATAGTTTATTCTCTAAAGGGACCATCCGTCTTTCCACCCAGCTGGCGTCCTGCTGGGCGTGTATGATGTACGCGTCATACTCAAACTCTCTGCTCTCTTCTGCCTTGGCATCGCTAAAGCCCAGTGTTCGATTGATCACTATGTTCCAGTAAAAACGTATCCTCCAGCCTTGGAACCGTATGAGCAGCGCACTTGAAATCAACGTTAAAACAGTTATGCTGCTTAGTATGTAGAGAGTCTGAAAAGGGGTCATATCTTTACAAGAGAGGGGATCAAAATCCATTATTTGGCGATTGAAGTAGACTAGTGGAGTGTTGCACATATATTGGTCTCTGAGCTCTGGCACACTGGTTGTTCTTGTGTTATTCAACCATGTCACAAACCACAAAATGCTTTCGCAGGTGCAGTCGAACGGATTCTTTCCCATGACAAGCATACTGAGGTTGTTCATGGGAGCTCTGAACACCTCCGGCCTCACAGACGTGATCAAGTTTTTCTCTAAGTATAAAAACCGAAGGGACTTCAAATCATCAAAAACTGAATACTTCAGATTGTTTAAAAGATTGTTACCAAGGCTTAGCTCCCTGAGGGTACCTAGACCCCTTAGAGTGCCTGTGGGGATCTCATCCAGTCCATTATAATCCAGCTGCAAGGTTGTCAGCCTTTGTACGTGCTTCAGAAAAAAGACTGGCCCACCAAGGTTTGCCATCTTCCACAAACGAGCTAAGTTGTTGTGTTGGAGTTTCAGCACCCTGAGGTTCACAAGCCCCTCAAGCAAATTTTCTCTTATGTTAGCTATGTTGTTGTTGCTTAGATCCAAGACAGTGAGGTTGGTCAGTGCCCGGAAAGGAGAGGGATCCTGGTTCAATGCTTCAGCTTTCAAACTTTTTCCCAAAGTCAGGACTCGGAGATTGGGCGTATTCGCAAACGAAGTAGAAGTCAGATTAATTGATTGAAAATTATTGGTCATGTGAATCTCTTGTATCTGAGTGAGTCCTTCAAATTCTTTGCCAGAGAGAGTTTGCTTGATAAAGTTATGATCTAAAAGAAGAGTTCTGAGAGTTCTCAAAGCAGAGAAGCCACCGGGATTTATCTGCGTTAGAGAGTTTCCTGTCAGATTCAGCTTTCTGAGCGGCGAATCAGAAAGCGAGGAAAATGTCTTGTTGGTGATGTTTTTTTGTGATGTATGTATGTAACTACTCCAGCTCAGATCGAGCTCTGTGAGACTTGTCAGACCTGTGAAGGTATGCTCTTTGATTTCCATCATTTCAGACCGCTGCAATATCAAACACTCGAGGTTGCTTAATGGTTGAAAGGAGAAATTGTCGACAACAGGGAGAGAGGATGTGTGGCTTTTCACTAATGTTTTTGTCATTTGTAGCTTTTTCAGCATTTTCAGGCCATCGAACGTCCTATTGGTCAGGTGGTGGAGGTTATTGTCTGACAAGATTAGAGTCTGAAGTCTAGGCAGCCACTGAAATGAGCCGTCTTCTATTTTGCTCATGCCATTATTAGACAGATCCAGAAAGGTTAGATTTGTCTTTTGCAGGCCTGCAAACATTGCTTTTGTGAGTGTGCTGAGCTTGATCTTCCGAAGAGAGAGGTCATCAACAGCTGTGTCCGACAGCTCTGAGGAGAGACTGGAAATAAACTTAGCGCCCACACTGCTCCCATCAAGGATTAATTTGCGCAGGCCTGAAATGGGCTTAAAGCAACCAGGCTCCAACTGCAACAAAACAATCACAGACATTTCATGTGAGACAAAAAAGAGGAAACAAACCAACTGAGAGTGAAGTTCCAATCCTGAATATCATTTCGTTTCCCATTTTCGTGTAAGCAACTTACTGTATTGAGAGGCACAGACGACAAATTTAGAACCTCCAAAAATGGCGAAAGGTGGAGGAAGGAAAAGTCCCCTCTGTTCAGAGAGGTGAGATCATTGAATCCGATACTGAGGCTCACCAAGCTAGGCAGCTGAGGCTGAGAGCCAAGCTTGACTGACTGCAGTTTGTTCATTGAGACATCCAGAAATTTCAGCCTCTGAAAAGCATAAAAGAGGAAAGAAAATATTATATATAAATATATAGAGATATTACAGCACAAAACCCTTCAGCATCTTCTGGCAGTTCCTCTCAAACTTCCTGTGCCTTAACTGTTCTATGAGGAGCAGCATAAAGGTGCACCTATCCCATCAACACTAAGCGACAACTGTTTTGTATGCATGTACCTTTAGTGCCGAGAAGGGCTCTTCTTGTAGTTTCAGCCTGTTGCTAGCCATATTCAACCATGTTAGACTTGTGCAGTGGCTCAGATCTTCTTTTTTCAGCAAATGCACTTCGTTATGCTCCAGATTCAGAGTCTGCAGCAGAGGCAGGCTCTGGCACACACTCTCGTCCAACTTAGTGATGCTGTTGTAACTTATGTTGAGGTGGAACAGGCCTGAATATCGACTTAGTGAATCAGGAAGAAGCCGTGATAACCTGTTGTGGGACATGTCCAGGCTGGTGATGTTCCTGGGTAAATCTGAGGGAATGTCATGAAGCTGGAGATGACTGCAGTCAGCTTTGCGATTTTGTATATTGCAGCTGGCCTTCTTCTGAGAGGTCATATAATGGCAGGATCCAGATATAACGATACACATGAAAAGGATTTGTGTCAGGGAAGATGACCGAAGGGCACACATTGCTTCTATGACCTTTAAAAGAATAATGAAAGAGGAAAAGGATAACATAAGCCTACTACAAGAACATACATAATATACACTGTAAAAAGAGACAGCCCCATTAAGTTATATGTACAGTACTTTTTTACTACTTAAACTCCACTTATTATAATGCGTATTGCATACAGAACTTAAGTTAAAGAGTTATCAGATGTTTAACTTGTAGTTTTAATTTGTCTTAATTTATGTTCAGCTTGTCAGCATTGATTGAACTGATTTTTATTAGTTGAAGCTGTAAAGAGCGCGCTACCTTTAAAATAAAATATACCTGAACCACAAAGGCTCATGAGACATGCAGATTCAGCACAATTTTAACAATCACAAGGTTCCTACATTTCTGTGCTTTAAATGTAAGTTATCTGCTTTTGTTTGTTTATCATTTTTCTACAATATTAAAAAGTTGAATTCTGCTTGAATTTCAAAGTTAGCTCCATGAGTGAGAAGGACAATATAAGAAAACATATCTCACTGTCCCACAAAACAATATATTACACATTCTGCTAGTATTTACTCTCATGCATTGTATGAGTTGTACAATTGTAATGCATTTACTCATGGAGTATTGTGTAAACATGAACATATGTGTACCCTAAAGGTGGGTATTGCAATGAACTGTCATTCTAAATCAGATAGAGTAATATGGCATATACTGGTGTAGATTAGATTAATCAAAATTGAAATTATAAGCGGTAAGAAGACAGAGTTCTTCATTACTCTAACATAATGAGTTTAGTTTTGTCTGATGGATAATGCAACAAAGTAATTTATTATGAATCAGGTTAATAAAACACAAAGCCATTAGTTAACAAACTTGTAAAACTTGTGTTTTTAAGTTGATACCATGTTAATCTGGATGTGGAGTTTACTCACATTTTTAAAGCAGCAACTGAACTTATATTTATAAGTTGAAGACACTTCTAATTCATTACAGTGGAATAACAGAGTAGCTCAGTATTTGAGTTGTTACATTGTCTCATTTCTCATTTCCCACTTTCACTGTTCATTTAATGGATGACTAGACACCGCCCATCTTATAGGGCCTAACCTGTGTAGGTCTAAAACTTAACTTTATTTATATTTTGTTATTTATTATATCAATATTATACTATTTATTATGATTTGTATTAATATTCATCAGAGATTTGTTACAATGCAACAATTGCTTCAGCTGGAGGTAAAGAACCTGATTGTAGGAGAAAAAGTTCACAAAGACAGTAAGCTGAAGTAAGCTGGAGCTGATACAAAACTCCCTTTGCTTTCACTAACAATGTGCATTACTTCGTTATGTGCATTAATCCTTATGTGCATTAATTCATCCAGAAGATCATCTTGAAAACTCTATATGGAAATATATGTTGATTATTATTTTTATTCTGAAAGTGTATTCATTACCACAACACACAACATTTCCTCCCGCATACGTGTTTTTTATATATATATATATATATATATATATATATATAAAGAGTCGTGATATAGTCAAAGATCACTTACCAAGTTTAGTACTCGAAGTCTGTAACGTAATTAGAGTCAAATACGTAATGTTGGTTCCCTTTGTTGCAGCTTCCTCACCAACACAGAGAAGCGTCACAAACTGAGTCTCTGGAGCTTGAAAATAAGGAAATGATGCAAGGCGCTTTTTGCTTTCACTTCTCTGCTTGTGCGCCGCTTCCTGTTGGAGCTTTTCCAGTTTATACTCAGACTGAACTCTTATTAGAAAACACAGATCGTGATACTTTGGCTTTACTTAGTGAAGCAGGGGAACATTTTTATGGGAGAATTGCGACAGGATCTGCATCATGACGATCTTGGGAAAGTAGTTTGGCTCAGTGGCCGATCGAGTAAACATGCGTTGCTTTTTTTTTTTCTATCCAAATACTTTTCTTTAACGATTAGATTCGCGTTCCTAAACGGGGAAGCTGTGTTAGATCAGACTCGAGCTGTTGTGATATAAAACATCAGAACAGGTTTGGCAACAGATGAAGGAAAGCTTACATGCTAACTTACTCTCCATAAAAACAAAAAACACTTTAGTTTCTCACTTCTTGGGATAACTCAAATTGAATGTAAGCTTTTTTAAAAAAAAAAAAAAAAAAGATAGGCTAACCGTAATATCATTATTCTGAATCTTTTAGGTTTTGAGTTAGTTTTTTTTTTTTCTAAATCAGTTCCGTGTCACATATTTCCATTCGTAAGCATGAAACGTATTTAATATAAAACATAATAGATGGATTATTTAGGCAAAAGGATTTTTAGTTATTTTGTCCAATTGCTGAAAATGAATACAAAAAAACATAAGTACAAAACCTGATAATAACTATCGCAGTTGTACAAACTAACCACTAGAGGGCAGGAAAACATTATTATTGTCCCACTTAAACACATCCAACAAAAAGACAAAAGATCTCTCTGAGAGCATGTCCTCCTGGTGGCAACAATGTAGGCTATTTCTTTGTGCTGCGTTTGACCACAAAAAGATTTTAAAAAATTACATAAAAAGGTTTATTTGATAGGAAAAAAGCAGTATATATATATATATATATATATATATATATATATATATATATATATATATATATATATATATATATAG
>JBAMIG010000004.1:12345084-12360764 GCA_037177335.1 Kiunga ballochi
ATAGATAGATATATATAGATATGTATAGATTATATATATATATCGATATATGTATATATAGATATATGTGTGTATATATATATATATAGATATATGTGTATAGATATATGTATATATGTATATATATATATATATGTATATATGTATAATCTATACATATCTATCTATATATATAGATGTATATATATGTATTCAAAACTGAATTGGTCTCAAAGTGATTCCTTTTAAGATGCTCATGCATCACTGCCATACCATTATGGAAGGCACATTTTACTTAGCAGATACAGTAATGCACTATCTATACATGATCCACATTTTTATAAAGTGCCTCCAAACTTTTAAGCTACATCATTTACTCACCTGCTACTATTGGAAGTATACATTGGGGATAGTTATACCATACACACACACATGCTATATATACATATGCTATATATATATATAACTATTATTATATAACTAGTTAACTAATCTCCGTGCCATAATTCAATTTGTGTCATGTTGCTATTATTTGCAACAGAAATATAAAATCTATTATTCTCTGTATGTAAGAATTTTGGATTCGAGTTTTGCTAAATGGCAACTTTAAGAGGAAGAAGTCCTTTGTATGCAAAAGTTTTGATCTTAGTAATTGTTTGTGGGGATATACATTGATTATGGTTTACAAGTAGCAGTAACCATAGTCACAAGTGACTGGCATTTCCTTTTTTTTCTCTGAGAAACTATTTGTGCAGGGTATGTTTGCAAATGATGGGAAACACCATTATAAATGCTGAATTAAGAAAATCTGTGGTTACCCTTTATAATGTTGCATCACATGAGCAATTTTTTGAGAAGGAAAAATTCTGATTCTTTGATTATAATAATAACAATCTTTTTCTTAACTTTCAATCTTCAAATTTACCTTCTGAATAAAATGGGAATTTAAAGGTTAACCAGTAGTTGCTGCCATCCTGAAAGCTGTTCTTGGGAGTTGTCTCTACCAGCTGCTTTTTCCTGTCTGGCGGGACACAGGATGTTGTAACGCCGACGTGCTGGAGGTAGATATTGTTTGTTTCCTGACTTGTTTTGTCTATACAAAAGCACTCTGTAGTGACTACTGGCATCCTGAATAACATTCTTGAAGGGCATGTTGGGGTGTTTCTTTTTCTTCCCAGCAACTTACTTAAATGAGTCTCTTTGTTAATGTGAACCAACAGTAAACTGTTAAATCCTCTAACTTCAATGTTGCTGCCACATTATGAACATTGTTGCATGTTTAATAAACCATCCTGAGATGCAGATATGTGTATCTGTCAAGCGGTTCCGAGCAGTTGCAACTTTTATTATCATTTTTGAAAGTGAGGGATCTCTGCATTGCTGTATCCCCTCCTCTCCATTTTGGATGTGAAGGCCTGTTGGACTTGGGCTGAAGAGTAGCCGCTGATACCGCTCACCTGTCATACTTGGGATTGCAAATTCAAAGTGAATTTTGCAACATGATTTGTGGGGCAAATATGAAAACAAAAAAGTAAGATCCTTTGTGTTTTCTTTTTATTTGTCACTAAATGAGCAATCTTGCAGTGTTAAAGATGAAAATGAAATACAGTTTGGATAATCCACTGGTAATTGTGTTAAGTCAGATATTGCAGCTACACCTTTAAAATAAAAAGCATTTCTGCTAATGTATTTAAATTTTTAAATCTGATATTTCAAATTAAATTTTGGTACCAATTTGCTGGGACATGTTTAGAAAATAAAATTTTGAACTTCTTTTTCTTCGTCATTTTAATTAAGTTACACAACGCGCAGCAATAAATAAGAAATAAGAAAAAGCAGTTTGGATAAAAATTTTTTTTTTTTTTTTTAAATCAGAAAATGCAGCCATGTTCTGAAAATGATAAGTCATTTCTGTTTTTGCATTTTAAGTTGAAATATGATACAGAATTGCTTCCATACAACAGTTTGACGAGGAATTGAATACAGACATGTAGCAAGCAAGCTGATTGACATGACTTCTACAAAGAGTTATGTATTTAGCTGTAGAAAACCTTTTAGTGCACATAAGCAGGCACGTCTCCATGAGTTACTGAACACACTAAGGAGACTTGATGTGTTTGATGTTGGAAATTGCAGATTTCTTTGGCTTATAGCTCTGACTTGTGTACTTGCAATCCTACAGCTATAACAGCCAGTAATTATATACATAGTCGTCTCCAGAGTGGCCTACCAAAGCTGAAATTGCAGACAGTGGATAAACCACGGCAATATAAGAAAATGAAAATGACTCTAAAGATATTTGACCCTATGAAATGCTTTGGTTTGCAAATTTGAGACCAAAATTGACACAGTTAGTTGGACAATAACAGACAGTTTTTTTTATTCAATTACAGGGATATTTTCCTTTCGCTTAGTAAACAATTTTTGGAGACGGTAGATTTGTAACTATTCACTCTGTCAACACTTATGCCCTTCCCTTCCCTTTATAAATAATAGAGTAAACATTTTGGAGAAAACATTTGCTGAATATTAATGGAAAACATTTATTCCATGTCGTGATATGCATGATAGAATGCCTGCAAGGGAAAAGATATGTCAGACTTATGAGACACAATCTGTCTTTTAAGGTCAATTTGTTATGTCTGGTCCAATGTGCTGGGTTGTTTCCAGCTATAAAGCCTGGAGCATTTTCTTCCTGTGTCACGCCATAACATTACACTATGGTCACAGCTGCTGTGTCGCCGTTGATCTGTCCTGAAGAAACATGATGCTGCTTATAATCTGGCCATCATTTGGACGCAGACAGCCTGCGACGCCAGGCTCATGATTTATCCGTGTGTGCGTGTGTGTGTGAGAGAGGGAGAGAGAGCAAGAGAGACTGTCCCTGTTTGTGTTATTACTGATGTGGGGACTGAAATCTGTTTTACCCAGTCCTATTGGGGGACTTGTCTTTCTTATTGGGTCAGAAACAAATCTCCAAACAGAAACTCAATCAATTTTGAGGTGACTATATGGGGGGTTAGCACAAGTGATTGGACTGGGCAAGTGGTTGTTATGCTGAGCATTAAAAGTAACTCAAGGAAACAATTGTAAAGCAGTTTAATCTCCCCTCAAGTCATGCATGTAGGGCAGTGGGTGTGTTTGTGTGGTGTGTGTGTTCATGCGTTCATTCTTAGAGACAGCTTTATGAGGACATACGGAAGGAGACAAAGTATCCCACGATGCCTGGCTCCTTGCAACCATACAAGTAGTACTTCTAATGTTGACTTTGTCTGGAATCATTTACATGAGGGCCAAAAACAACATTTTAAACTATTACACCTTTATTTTTTCCCATAAATGCTCCTCATATAATTTATTGCAGTTCTTAAATTTGACAATTATTAAGAGGAGTTAGAACATGTATACATGCAGACAATATTTTAAATATTATTTAGAAAATACCTCCCAAATGAGGTTATATTTCAAATAAAACACCTAAATCTTCAGATAATATATAGTAAACTATTTTGAATATTGACAACAATTGATTTTTCCTCCTATTTTCTCTTCCTGAAACAGCATGTAGCACTGATGTAGATTCTGTTTGTATTTATCTGCTACATAAAAATATTATTAGAATCTCTTTAAAATGTGGATTTATGATGATAACTAAAGGGATATGATATTATGAATATTTATCCTAAAAAAGGTTCTCAGATGTTGATGTTTTCCTACATAGCTACTATTTCACTATCAAATTATTTAAACCTGTTGTCATATTTAAATATACTGTTTTCTAATCTTGCGCCATCAATGTAGTGTCATACATCACTCGAGCCAAATACAAAAGCATTGCACATATTCTGGTGGGAATATGATTGCAAGGCTTTTCCATAATAAACACAATTGATGGCCATAATTATGTAGACTTTACTTGTCAGTGTTCAGTCAGGTCCAAAACTGTCAAAGTGTTGAAAGAAATGCATTGAAGTACAATCCTCTATTGGGTACAAGGCATGCAGCGTTATTATCACATTTCAGGTGGGTAATGGAAAATCTCCACTTGTGTGTAGTTTGTCTGCATGGGCATTTTGTAATGTACAGATGTGTGCCCCTGTTTACTGAATAGAAACACATTCCTGAATGCTGAAATGGAAGGAAAATAATGAGCAAGAGGCTCAAAATGTGCAAACTGAGACTGGATATTCAACCTTTTTAGGTAAATAATGCTTCTCTCCAGTCGAGATTGTATTGGTTTAGAATTGCTTCCACATTGCAAACATAGTAGAGCTGATTGCTTAGATCATTCGATGTTTGTAACCAGAATGTTGTGAATATGTTATGGAATATACAGTCTGTTCTGTTGGGGAGCCAGTGGCTCGGTTTAAAATGGATAATCTGTAAATAAATAAGCAAACTAATAGCAAAGGCAGAATCTGTGCTGGAATGACTGTGAAGTTAATTATGCAAAGAACAATGTTGCACAAGCATTATGAATACACTTTGAATCTGTCCAAGACCGTTTTCAAGGGGATTGTGCACGAGTCAAACACTTTTGCTATGGGACTTTTTAATACAGCATCTAAAACTTCACATCAGTCTGTGGATGTGGCTGTGTGCGAGAGGGAGATGATGTTAGCAATACGGTACTGCATTTACATACCAGACATGGATGACCCCCGTGGCAGCCACTGTAGTTTGTCACTCTCATCTGTTGTAAACTTTAAGTCAGATGATGACATGTATGTACATGTACCCAACCAGTGAGTGCAACAATTAATGCTGTGTCTTTTTATGTTTGCTCTATTCATATGAGTCATGAATCCTGCTGCAGCAGTTCCAAGAAAAGGGATCCATATAGTCAGAGAGGCATCTCACTCTGGTATAATTTAAATAAATATAGTTTCAGTGTCATGTCGGTCGTTTATGTGTCATTATTTAGTAACAAACATGTTTAGACTCAATCTTTTTTCCAAATTATGCAAACATTTTGTGTTTGTGCAGATAGATGGATATATATAGATGGATATGGATAGATAGATGGATATAGATATAGCTGGATGGATAGATGGAAAGAGAGTTATATAGCTATAGATAGATGGATGAATGAATATAGATGGATATAGATATAGGTATAGATGGATAGATAGAGATAGATATAGATAGATAGGCGGATAGATATAGATACTGTAGATGGATGGATAGATGGATAGGAAGGAAGCAGGGTTTTGCAAGTCATGTTGGCACTTTTTCAAGTGTTTTCTCCATAAAACAGCTGTTTGAGCTTTACAAAGCTCATGAAAATGTCTTTTTAATTAGACCCCATGTTCATATGAGATGTCCAAGATGTTAGGCAGAAGCTACATGAGGAGAAAACAGAAGCTTAAATCTGTATCTGCTTCATTAGTCATAAGGAATGTGGTGTCCCTGGCAAACAGGTTGGTAGATTTCATTAATGCATGGCTGCAGGAACATATTCTATACTCTAACATCTAAATATGTCTGATTATACGGACAGAAAGACAAAAAGAGGAATCACAATGCTTGTTAATAACAGTGTAATTTTAGGTAAAACACCATGCTGTGTTGATAGCAGATAGTTTATTTTGATGCATGCTGTCTCTTCTGTGTTACTGCCGACGGCTCGTGAGACTTAAATTCAGGTGTTGCCAGGATGCAAACACAATATACAAATGCATCCATAGTGATCTATCAATATTTAAACCACTCCTTTGTGTGATACTCTTTAACTTTGTCAACCGATTTAGTCTAAAATATTCTATTTAAATTTATTACCATTTTACACCGAGTTTTATTTTGTTTTATTATTTTTTACATTTTCATGATGAAGAGTTTTATTAATATTCAATTTTCCAGTCTTTAACTGCACAGGGATTTGGGTCTTTTGTCACTTAAATGGATGAGTTATGCTGAATGAATGTTATGGATCCAATGCTTTTATGCAAAAAAAGAAATAAATCATATTATTGCCTTAGTAATGTAGATTTCTTTTGTAGTTCTTTTGCATTCCTCTTTCTGCTGTAGATTTATTTTCCTGCTGTTTTGGTTTTTTGTCTGTTTAAATGCTTGGTATCAACTGTTGGAACAGCATCCATAACTGTGTAGTTACTGGGTAACACACATACTACTCTAACTTACTACTGTTGTTTGGGACTCTTTCATCAGATTTGTACACTTTGTTGACAAATGATTGACCTATACAGCCTCATTAGGGTACTGAACTTGTGGCATCTCATTTCTGTAACTCTGGCTAAAGCAGCTCAGATTCAGACACTGCATGTGAGCTTATCTGGCTTAGCAAAGTTGTCATTTAGTGTGGATTTCTTGTCATAATTGCACAGCCTTTTAGTTGTATTAGCATTAACTTTTTATAGTATCAATGTGTTCAATGTGTGTGTATCAATTCCAACATTTTTACAGTTAAAATAATGTGGTTTTCCTTAACAACTGTTTTTTGTGTTTATTTTGCAGAAAAGTATACCCACCTGCAGCAGATCAATAATAAGTGCTCTTCAATATGAATACAGGTATGAATACACAAACACGACTAAAGCGTTATTCAGCCTCCGTTGATGACCTCTATTTTTGTTTGGCGGTTCCAGTATTACACATTTTTACATTTTATCTTGGATGAAAACTATTGACTGACAGTCAATAATATAAAGTGTTGCCACATTTTGGGTCACTTTTCTATTTATCAGCTGCTGTGTGTGCTGCTTTCCCTCATCCACAGGCATGTAGCCGCAAGTGGAACCCTAACCCTGTTTTATCACTTTGGTCATGGTCCTTTTGGGCCTTGCATATTTGCTTTACAGGCATCAAATATAACTAGGCCCATCACGATAAGTCATTTAATTGCACGATAATCAAAAATAAGCGCAATAAGATTGCAAGAAATAATTGGAAGCAATAAGTTTGGTCTGTTTCTCTTTCTCTCTCTCTTTAACAAAGGCTGGTGGACAATTGGATGCATCATTGTAAAAGAAACTAATTCAGAGGCAGTCATGCTAAATGTTCTCTCAAAATGTTTGTTGATTATTGAAAGAGTAAACATAGTATTATTATTATTAGTATTATTAGTATTATTATTACACTTTTATTTATTGAAAATGATCTCATAGCAATATTATCATTTATTGTGATCATGACTGAGACAATTAATTGCATCTCAAAATTTGTTCTTGTGACAGGCCTAAATATAGTACGCTTGTTAACTATAAAAAAGTTATTTATTTATGTCCAAGTAAATTCCACAGCGCTCTCCTAAACATTTTAGTCACAGGGAAATGGTAATGAGTAATCCATCAATGATTCTTCTCTACACAGCATTTGACACCCGTGGTGGTTATAAAGCTTATTTTGTCAGTATTTACAGTTTAAAGGTTAAAATGAAAATAGATTTTTAGTTTGTTTTGTTTTTTTGAAAGCCTGTAAGTCAAGATCAGTACTCTGTAATACAAGAGCCAATATGACATTAAACATAACAGTCTTGATTCACAGAAACCACTGGCAGTATATTCAGTCTTAAACTAGATAGTGATTTTAAATTTGTTGCAGGTTTTAAAATGAGATGTTTATGTGGTAAGTTTATCAATTAGGAAGCTAAATTTTAAAACTGAGTTAATTTCAGCTGTTTTATCAAAATTTTTGTTTTTTTAAAGCCACATTTAGATATAAAATACAAGATACAAAAATACTAATTTCTTACTTCATGTAGTCACATTGAAGAAACAAGTTTTGATCATTTATAAACATATATGTATTTATGAGTACAATGTGTGTGAGTGCAAACTTTTCAGTAAAAGCTTTAAATGCATGCGTTTTGCTTCCAAATGTTTCAGTGATTTTCTTTCTGGCTCAATGCTTTTTTGCTTGTGTATCTTTGGATTATTGTGTCCACGCATGTGCATGTGTGCTTCTGCTTCTGCCTCCATCACCCGCCATTACTGTGACTTCTCAGATAGCGGAGGATGTGCTCGCAAAACTGTGGCCATGTCAGTTATGCTCTCTCCTCTGAAGAGAGTCCAGAGCTCACCTAATCTCGGCACAGGTACTAACGCCTTAAGACACACAAAATAATATAGGCTGTAATAAGAACATTTAAAGACTGGTATTAAGCATGAAGTACGGCTTAAAGGTGTCTTCTTAATGAACATCTTGTTGGTGTGTCATTAGACTGTGGCTGCTTCAGTATGTTTTAATGTTTAAACTTCAGTAGCTGGATTACAAGTAGTTTGTTTTACCTCTTTCTTTTTTATGTGGCATTTTATTTTTATTTTTATTTTTTGGTTTGCTTTGCCTTGTAAACCACCCATATATCCCAATTAACTCACCAAATGTTGATGTTATTCTTTTTTCTTTAGAGTTTCAGTTTCCTATTTCTTTCCTCTGTGTGTGTGTGTGTGTGTGTGTGTGTGCGCTGTACTCTTCCTCTTGTCAAATGTTTTAAATCTGCTTTCTTGCCCTTGTTATTTTCCCTCTTATGTTTCCTCACATTGATAAAGGAATAAAGAGTCTCATTGAGGTTATGCAGAGGAAGCCACTAAAGATACTTCTTTTTATCAATTCTTTTTTTTACTTTTGCAACTTTTTTTTTCAATTGTTGCACATTTGAATGAAAACAGAGTCCTGTTCTGACATTTTGCTTGAGGCATCAGGCGCTCTGCACTGGCTTTAAGGTAGACACAAAGTTAAACTTCTCAGATCGCTTAAATCATTTTTCATTACAAAAAACATCACATACTTGTCTCCAGCTGAAGTATGGTAGAAAGGGAGAGTTCAGAGTTTAGTCTGAAAAATGCAACATTAAAAAAGAAAATACATCTGATATTAAAATAAGATATGGAAACATTAGATTTCAGAGGTTTTTGTTTGTTTGTTTGCTTGTTTTACTATTTAGTTCATGTCTGTATTTTCTTCCTCTGCATGTAATGACTTAGCCCTCTAAAATGTGCCTTTCTGTGAAATAACACTTTAGCTCCAGAAAAGCAATCTTTGGTATTACTGGTATTGCTTTTTTATATGATTTTAAAAAGAATGAAACATTCTGTAATTATTGATTTTAATACCTTTTTCTCATCCTCAGGGAGTGATTCTCACTCATCAGACTTGGGTAAGTCTCTGACCTTCTTGTTCAAGAATTCTAACATTAAACTGGAAGAAGAGCTGAGAAGCAGCTTAAAGATAACCATAAAAAAACTTGATCAAAATGGAAGTACGTAATATTAATCATGTTAAACTATTTCCAGAATCTTGGCGGTCACGCAGTGTAACTGATGGTCTAAAGAACGGAAACGCCGGCAGTTCGTCTCTTGCTGCTAAAGGCTTCAGGAGTGTCCGACCCAACCTGCAAGAGAAAAAATCCCCAACACAGGTAAAATATTCCAAGCCTTAGACTAACAGAGGTTACATTTGCTAAATGTAACTGAAAGCTAAAAGTATATTTAATTTGATCATCTAATCATTTTTCTGTCTGGATTTTGATACAAACGACCTGATGTGCTTCAAGGTTAATGGCCACGTTACTGTGGGAAAATGTCATTTAAAATTGCCTTAATAAGCAATTATATCAAATGATGTTATTGTATATTAATGGAACAGCTTTATAATAACAAGTTTGCATTGATGACTTTTCTTGTTTTTTTGTTTGTTTGTTTTTATTTATTGATTGTGCTTTGGCTGCTGCTTCTAATTTGAAAACAAGGATCTCGATCCAATGCCGTTGCCTCCCCCCAGGAAAGACAGTTTGCACTTCTCACACACTGGTACTAATCCACTAGATAACATCTCCATTGCGGCTCTGGCTAATGATCTGAGGCCTGGAACGCTAACATTCACAAAAAATGGCAGAGCAGTTTTAAAAGAGTCCTACACTATTAGCAGCACATCCTCATACTCTTACTCAGAGAGCAATGCAAACACCGTTAAACAGGTTAATCAGTCCACTGCTGCAACTGATATTGGCGATGTGACTGCATCTGCCTCTGACACACAGGCACGGAAGGTTTCGGCGCTTAAACTAACCCCTGTTACCATCCCCGACCCCCCTGTCCATCTGAACCCTCATACTGATGGCTACTCTAAGATTCAGACCACACGCTACCCTCCACACCCTTCCTCATCTCAGCCAAAAGGTCCTATTTCCTCCCAATTCCCAACAAAAACCTCCTCAGTTTCCGTCCACCTGGGTACAGAGGATATCAAAAGTCCAGCATCTTTGAAGTCGAGTCCCAAAGTGGAGCTGAAGGTTCCAGATCAAGCCCAAAAACAGACCCCAACTCCTGCTTCTTCCCTGTCTGAGATGTCAAAGCCTCCTGCAATTCCACCAAGACCTTCGCCTGCAGAGCTGTTGGTACAGAACTGACTACATACTGTGACAGCAGAACAAAACGTAGACATGATTGTGTATAGGTTTATGGAATCTGCATTTATGTCTCAGTATGACAATAGAGTTACAAACTAGCAATATATCATCAGGGAACAATCAAACAATCACTTAATGTATAATAACATGCTAAATTCATTAAACAAATTGGTCTTGTTTTTTGTGTTTTTTCTGTATAAAGATGTTTTCATGCTGATTTTATGTAGCCCTTTGGTGTCTGAGTCTTTGCTACTGCCATTCAAGCAACAAAAGAGTGATTCTAATGCATAGTGTATGTGTGATAACCAACTGTGACTATGATATATATATAGTGCATTAATTTGCTAATTCACAGTGTGATCTAACAGAGCATCTTCAATTTACAGCGATGTTTGTGTTTCAGAAGATGATGCTGCAGCGTGATCTCACAGCATTTCTGCATCACTCAGCCTTACATGTTACTTCGCATCCTTTTGACAATGTGGCTTATAAGTGATGTAACTAAGCACTCGCCTCCTTTCCTCCTTCTCCTGTCAATTCCCTCTTACTCCCATACCAGGGGCCTCCTTCCCCTGACCCCGCAGCGCGGCACTACCCATATCGCTGCCACAGCTCTGAATCACTCGACTACCCATCAAGCCTAATGCCCAAGGCGCTCTCACCCACCCCATATGTTCCTAGCGGAGCTGGTATCAAAGCCGGTGTGATCAGTGGGCCGAGCCTTGCAGCAGTCAGCAGCGTGAGCATCGGTGGTTATGTGTCACCCTCAGCTTCCCCTGTGACAGTGTCAGCACTCAGCCACTACTCGTCATCCACGGCGGGTCTGCTGGATGAGCTGCAGATCTGTAGTCTGGACTCACCTGGTGCCTCACCCACACCATCGCCCACGCTCAGCCATGTCTCTATCTACGCATCCACTGCTGGCCTTGATGATGCTCTAACAACCTCTGTGGGCGCCACTACTGCAGCAACCAGTGTCACTAATGTAATTATCTAAACAAAGCCACTTCTGTAACACACATCACTACATACTGTAAAAATAATGATTTCTGCCCTCTCCATACTCATTTATTGGCTAAACAAACCTTCGTAAAGTGTGTGATTACTACCAGCTTTTAACTTTCACTAACCAAAATCCAATCCAACACACTTTGTTCCCCAGTTAATCTGTGTACTTATAGCTGCAAGTGAATGTCATCTTGTTTGTGTCTTTTCTTTTTCTTTCTGGAAAACCACTTTAATTAGACATTATGTAAACTGCAGATAAATGCACCACCACCTGATAAGTTCATCTCCATCAGCTCTATTCATTAGCTGAACCAGTCACGGACTCTTTGTAGGCAAAGCCAGGCAGCTTTGACAGGAAGTGGAAAACTATGTTTTTGTTGTTTTCTTTTCAGTTTAAAAGCTTGCAATAGTAATTTTGCAAAGAAGTTTCCTTCAGAGCCAGCTGATATCAAAGAGTTACGACTGGTAAACTATACTGTGACACGTTCTGTCTCTGGGTGTGAATTAGCTTGTGAATTATCAGTTGCCCAAGATAACTCATAAAACTTGGCAATTTAAATAGCCTGACATTTGCCAAGCAATTAGGCCTATATCTATTACACTAGCTCATACTTGTAGTGTATTGTCAGAGTTTAGTCTGAGGCTTGTTACTGAGAACATCTATCGAAGCAATGAAGGGAGAAATTTCCCCTGTGCATGTGGTTGTTTCACATACAGATGCTGAATACACTCAAAAGGCAATGCAACTAGTGCAACACCAACAGACTTGTGTATTACATTGTCCAGCATTGTAGCATTATAATCAAAGCAACAACTGCACCGATATTCTCACCGTCACTGATTTTATTCAGACTGCTGTTCAGAAATGTGCTTTTTTGTGTTGATTGGAAGTAAACCATTTTAATTTTTCCGTGCATTTTTCTTTCAAAGACGTCATCAGTTTTACAGCGTTTAACCACACAAGTCTTTGAAAGCCTGAAATGCATCAGTTTTTCCACAGATTTATGTGATTATTTGGGAGTGAATGGGAGAGCGTTTTTTTCCCATTAGGCCTCCCATTCTGAGCATCACTTCCTTTGTCTTGTTTATTTGAACTAACCAGTAATGAGGTGTATGTGTATTTGTGTTATGTGTTTACTCAAAGTGTTATCAGCTTTTCTTTCTTTTAAGTGTGTCGTGTCCCTCACTAATCATTCTTACATGATACGGTCACTTCCAATGAACACTTCCTACGTTTACATGTGCGGCAATTCCTATGTAAGATGGGGTTTTCCTCACAGTATGAATGCCTCAAGCAGTTTATTTTTCTTTGTTTTGTTTTTTTGTTTACATACTCACTTTTGATCTGCTGTTTTACATTACTAGATTATTCACAATCATACATTTTGCTAATGTTTATTATTAATAAAGCCTTTTGTGCAACTATTTTTTGCACATGGGTTTTTTCCTAGGGCCACATCCTCTCTCAGGCTATGAATGGAAGTACCAACCACCCACAGAGGCCCATGTCCCCCCCATCTTATCCCCCACCTCCTGCCTCACTCCACGCTGGGCTTCAGAGACGGAGCAGGAGTTCAGGTAAATTGTTTTTTATTTTTGTTGATATGTTTGAGCAAAGGTTACCTGAACTTTTCCCAGCCATTCACAACATTTATTGTAAATGTACCCAGCTATTGTACATTCTTAGATCGAATGCAGACTTTAATACAAATGATTAGAATAAGATTTTCCTCCACTGATTTTTTTTTTTTGTATCAGTTTCTCTGCTAAAAATATAACTGTGTACTTATATATGAAGCATCATCCATTTAGATTGTTTATCGGTAAACTCACAAATTAACATTGGCAACATTTAAATACATTTTGTGGGAAAAGACAGAACCACTGAAATGTGAATGGCATGTTTCTGTCCGCTCTAAAGAAACACTACCATGTCTGCTTCCTGTCTCTTTTTATTATTTTGTATCTAGAGGGCAGTGAGTCAGTCACCAGAGAGTCTGTGGTTTCTGGCCAAACCAGCATCAGCAGCATGGTGCCTATTGCTCGCTATTCGGAAGAAGAGAAGAAGGTGTCTGTCATTAAAGCCCCACATTATGAAGGCATTGGCCCTGTGGATGAGTCTGGCATCCCTATCGCCATTCGCACGGTGAGTTGATACAAGCACAGAGCTGAACAGACAACTGAAACACACATCTTTGCAGCAGCCTTCAATTAGGTACTGTGATGCAATATGAGTATCTTTTGACCCATTTCTCCTGTCTTGATATGTGGTCAGGGTCACAGGAGAGGGATTATTTTCTGCTGTCAGAAGCTTTTAACCCCATGTTAAAAGCCATCTCTCTCCCACTCTTACTATCTCAGTACCTCTTCTATTCTTCCTCTAGTTAAAAGGATGAGCCTCAGTGCTGGAGGATCCTTGCTCTGTACTTAAAGATTGTGTGTCTGTGTGTTCTCTCTTTTAAGGCCCTTCATATATCAGCACTTCACTGTGTTGTCTGCTTCTTCAGAAGTATTTAAAGGTAGATGTACTGGCAAAGAGATAAAGTGGAGAATGGGCAAGTGAAAAAACACAGATGCTCCTTGTTGTGAGCAGACAAACATTTTTGTGGCCCCTCAGCCTGGTAACCGTGGAGAGTGAAGCGGTAATAGGTCTGTCTGTTGTCTGTGCCGTGCACTGGCACATGCATTTCCTTTCTTTGACCAGGGACGGTGCAGTCCTGCTAAATTAAGAATTAAGTCTTTCTGCCATTTCAGTTTTTTCTTATTCCTTTGAACTAACCATTAGGTTTATTTTGTTATACAAAGGAAAAACTGCAGACAACAACAGGAACCCATATTTAGGTTTTGGGTCAACGTAGCCTCTATCCACATATGTAGATGTGTAAATGTTCATTTTATATATTATTTTTGGTACATCTTCATTTAAATTCTGGTAGAACTCCAGAATAAAGATGCATGAATACCAGCACTTTGGAAGTCCAGTCGTCCACCAATGTATAGGGTCACCTCAGGCTAAGAGTGGGACCTCCCAGTCGCAGCCTGAGACTACATACATCCAGAATGATTTATCAGGTACAAATGCCTGCAGCAGTTCTTTATCACTGCAATCATGGATGCTTGGCATGACCTTTAACTTTATTTGTGAAGTCAATATTTTTTAAATAAAGAAACACCCTTATTTTGCACAGCGGTGAAAAATACTGGCATGTTGTTCACAACAGATGCAAAAACACAGCCAGGTACATATTTATGTTGATGGTCATAGTGGGATAGTGGGAACTCTGTTAGAGTAAGTCATTGATATAACTTATATCTTGTCTTTTAATTTTCTGTTTTGTTAGTAACTTGTTAGTATGTGATGAAATGTCACACTTTTATTTATTTTTAGGAAGTTTATTGCAGCCATTAATTTCTCTGTCTTATGAAACAGGATAAAAATTGTTATTTTCATTCACAGGCTTGGATAAGAAAAATATCTTCTTTGATACAGAATATATTTCTATATTTTAGGAGTGAGGAATAAACAATGTATTTTGGATTAAGCTGTGGTTTCCTGATTTATGATAAAAAATAGGATTTTTGCCCACTGTTTTTTATTGTTTTGTACTTTGTACTTTTTTGGGGGTGTAATCTTTTTAATGTTAAAAACAAGAAATAAACCAACAATACAAAGTGTGTTTGGATATTAAAAACTAACTTTTTAAAAGAATTAATTTAAAGCTTTATACTTTTCTGATTCTTTGAAAAAGACTATAATTTTTTCCTCGGTTCATTAACTTGTGGGAAAGTGTTGTAGTTTGTAACTTAAGCCATCGTGTTCATTTTGCAGTTCACAGCACATTAAGCATAATGGCTCTTTCTCTTTTCACAGACTGTAGACAGGCCCAAGGATTGGTATAAAACAATGTTCAAACAGATTCACAAAGTTCATAAAGCAGGTAAGACTTCATTCCTGCTCCCTGCCAGACAAAATGCCCCCTTATGTTCTGTGATGTGATGAGCCGACATTTTCGTCAGAATTGATTGTGCATGCAGTTTGCGTGTGTTTTTGTGTGTGCATGTCAGTTCTTGTTAAACCAAATGACTCTAACAACCTCAAAGCCAGGGCTCATTAGACATGAGCCGGAGAGTTTGGAGAAGAGGATGAGCATGGACAAACCTCTAATGGACACAGAGATGTCCTGGGAAATCTGCTCTAACTTTACAGGCTCGACAGAACCACACAATCAGCACCAAGCTTAATAGTTCTGCAACTCAGGCTTCTTTTATAACAGCAAATATACATGCATACATACATATATATATATATGTATATGTGTGTATATAT
>JBAMIG010000004.1:12364255-12397370 GCA_037177335.1 Kiunga ballochi
GTGGGATTAGTTGTTTGGGCATGTGGTACTTGTTTGGTGCAGTGACTTTTCTCCTCCTCTATACCCCCTTGTGACAGGCTGTGTCTGTGTTGCTGTGTTTTTTTTATTGTTTTGAATGTGTTACCAGCAGGCAATAAAATGTTGGCATTTTATGCTTTTTGTTAAATAATCTGTATGAAAGTGGTTAGAGGACTGCATGTGCAGATGTGTAAGATGATATTAATCCAGGGAGGAGAGCAGACAATTAAAACTGCAATTGTTGTGCAGCACATTCATTTTCTATTAATGCATGGATGCTAATGTCCTAAATAAAACTGACTTTTATTTATTAGTCTGCATAGTTCTATAATCATCTCTTTACATGCCAACATGCATTATTATCCTGAGTTTTAATTAGCTTGTTTATTTCTTTGATTATTTATTCCTGCCTGCTATTATTTCTATTAGTATTTTTATTTTTGGTAGCGTGTAGTAATGCTCCGTCTGTAAGCCGAGCAGTTCAGTGCCCTCTGCTGGATGTAGGTGGAGATAATGTGCTTGGAGCAGGGATTGTCTGTAGCCACACTTTTTGCCTCAAACTGATTGGTGTGATGAAGTTTTCCTCTCTATCATGCCTCTAGCACAGCAAGTGATGACTTGCTGGGCTTATTGGAAATGTTCAGGGGAAATCTTCACACGAGGTGCTGCCATAACGGCGAGTTGTAGTTCTCAAAGTCCTGCAATATTTTCAATTTCACTTAATAAGCCCATAGTGTTAAAAGGTTAATCCAATCAGTGAAGGATTTCTGAATCTGTGTAGTTAAAGTTTGGATGTTCACAAAGTGAAGGGCAACCTTATGTGTTGATGGACTGAACACCGGCTGTGTGCACCAGTGGGAAGAACACTAAATCACTGCATTTGAAATTGCCTTTTATTGCACTTGCAAATCAACGGCTGCTTGTGCTTCACTCTGCGTTCTGCTCACAGCATCTTACACTCTGCATGTGTGTGGTAGATGGCTACCTTTGTGGGTTTGTGTGGTTTAAAGGGGAATGTTACACAGAAATAAAGCATCAATAGCTGACATTAGAACTTGTATATGAAGGAACAATTTGTGTGTGTGTGTGTGTGTGTGTGTTGATCTTGGTGTTTGGTTGTTTGTAAATGCTTCTTGGTGTGCATAGAAAGAATGTGGAGCAAGAAAACTCATTTGCAGTAGTGTTTAAAATGGTCCACCTCTCAGATTGTCTAACAGGTGTCAATCTCTCCACATGTTTCTTATGTTTTGGTTTCTCCCCCATGATGTCACCACTGCTTCTCCTCCTTCACCTCATCTTCACCTTCCTCCTACTCCTGCCCATCCTCTTCTTCCCTTCCTGTTCACTGCTGCTGCTTGTGGCTGAAGCCTCCTAAAAAACGCCTGGATTATAATCCAGACATCTCTGCTCGCCAGCGCATTGAGGTAATCTCACATTCATGATCAGAACAGAAATGTTATGTCACATTCCTAACCAATCACATTACCGTACTGCTAGATTGTTTTAGAAAGATGTTTTTATAAGTGCCTAAATTGTATTTTCACATTCCAGCAATACAATGAGTGTTTTCTGAGTGATAAATGTTATTTTAAGGCTGTTAATTGTGTGGATTTTAGTTACCGTTTCATTATGAGTGAAAGAATAGCTGATGTTGTTCCTGTTTGTAGCTCCAGATAGGATCCATGATGGATCTTTGGACACATCCTTCATTTTTATTTTGCCTGCTGTTGTTTTTTAAGATGTCCACGCTTTCCTCCCTGAACTGTTTTCTGCATTCTGTGCAACAAAGATCCATTCCAGTTGATCCGTGCCAGGTTTTGCAGTGCCGCATTTCCTCCTTTAGCTGTGCTCATAACATCCTGTGCAGTATCACCTTTGCAATCATCCTTCAGAGCAACTCAAGAGAAACCAGACATTTATCCTTGGTGTGTGCACCTGCAGGGCTGGGCTTGGTCAGGTGCGCCATGTGGAACCAGCAACCATTGCACATCTCAATGAGGGAGTGTTTAGTGTGTAGCACAGTGACAACCGCATGCAGGCTGTGCATTGTAAACTGCTCTGCTTCAAGTCTTTGTTCGTGCAGAGCTCACTTTTCCTCTTTTGTTATCTGTCCTCTTTCAGACATCCCTTCACATCGGTCCTGCTGACAAGGCTTTGGAGAGACCTGCAAGGTAACTGCTGCTTTCCCTTTATTTTTCTTCTGCATCACCCCCGTCCCCCTCCCCCATCCTTTTAACAGCAGCCCTCCTTGTTTAGATTCAGCACAGCCTTAAAACTCTGCTTTTGCTTGCCTTGTAATTGCTGCAAATATCTAGCGTCTGCTATTAATGATGATTTCCAAAGATTAGCGTTTTTCTTTTCTTGCTTTTGTTAGTTCTGAAAGGAAGCGTATTTTTCTTACTTGGTCAGAATAAATGAACCCAGTAAACCTATTGACTCTGCCATTCACCTCTTGTCCCTCCTTCAACCCCCTCTTCCTACCTCCTGTGCGCTTTCTCCCTTTCTCTAATGGCCTGCTTATTCAGTCGCTGAACAGAGTGGGATGTAGAAAGGGGATGAATAGGCTGTGTAATTCATGTCAGTGACATTTAAGTCTGTTTGTTCTGAATAGAAAGTCTTTAAACTTGTTTTTTTTACAGTAATTTAAATAAAAACGCTACACTTCTTGGACAATGTTCCTTGTATTGTTGTGAGCTTTGATATATTTAGTCTAATTGACGTTTTAACACAAACAGTGGAGGACTTTTAGCTTGCATTATCAAAATAGCCTTTTGTTCTATTTTCTTCACTTGATGTTTTATTAAAGAATTGATAGCTTCTATATTTTTTATATGTCTTACGATTTCTTATAATTTCCTTTAACATAAAGCACAAATACTTGACATTTATAGAACCCAAATTCAATCCATTAGCAGACAATGTTCTCCATTGCAATACATAATGAAAACGTCTGTCATAAATGTGTTGTAGTGCTGCCAGTGACTACAGGAAGAGAAGGAAGTCTGAGCCATCAAGTTCCCAAGCCAATGCTCCATCTCAGAGCAGAGCTGCAACATCCCCCAAACCCGTGGATGCCCACAGACCCAGCAGCAACCTAAAAAAATCTCTCATACGTTCCTCACCATCCTCACCGTCCAGAGCCAAAGGTACTCCCTCCCACAAAAGCCTCCCTTTTTTCCCCTTTTCACTTGATTTTTTTTTATCCCCTTGTCTTCCTCTGCACACACATTCACTGTGCTTATCAAGTGGCACTGTTTTCAACAGAAAATGAGAGAAGACGTCATAGTATGATGTCTCTCTGGTATAACCGAAAGTTCATTGTTGGCTGAAAGTCTGAAAAAAGAGACCTCAAATTATCTTCTCACACTTTTTTCCACTTCCTTTTTTCTCCTTGTCTCCTGCTCTTCCATCCTCTTGCTGGATATTCTTGCTTAACCTGCTTTCCTCCTTCTCTTTCACCACGCTGCTTTTACTGGACATCTGAAAGGTGGGGACGCATGCATCATGTATTCAAACAGCCTGACCTCTGCAGGTCCTCATGAGAGCACCTCTCTTCCCCCTGTGCTTTCTGAATCTGATCATTTCCACGAGGATGCCAGCCAGGAGGGCAGCTCTTCCTCTAAGCAGTCTGTCTGTTGTAATACCTCTTGGCAGACAAAATGCCAGAAAGCTGAAACATGGAATCGTGCAGAGGAGGTGCCGCCCTCCACTGGCAAGCTCAAGTCGCGCAGCTGTGATGATTTACTCAATGATGGGCAATCTGGCTCAGGTGGGCCCAACGCTACCCGCTCGGAAAGTGCTGGGTCTCTGGTGTGTGACGGGAACCCTTCGCCAGTAACGACATCCACTCATTCACTTCCCCGTCCTCACCGGCGACGCGCACATGACTCACCGGGCTTTCTCCAGCTGTATCGTAAGATGCACCAGATCGACCGAACCCAACTCATACCATCTGAAGTTATCCGCTCGGTCCGTGCTCGTATCCTGGAACTAGAGCGTCAGCCTCACCTTCATCGCCATCGCCTTTCTCCTTGGGCACCCTCCTGGGGTGTGGAAGTGCCACGTGATACGGTGCCAAACCGCGTTTCGGAATATGAGAATCTCATCCAGAAGTCTAAATCCATGCCCAACTTGGGTGATGGCGAGGTGCCTTCAGGCACCACTACACCAGGAGGCTCATCTCGTGCCAGCAGTGGTGGCGGCGGCGGTGGAACACCCAGTTTTCCGAAACGCCGTTTTTCCATAGAGTCCTTACTAGAAGAGGACGGTAATACAAACGGTGGGACTGTACCTCACAGCATGGATCACTTGCATCGACCTCGTAGCCCACCTGAAGGTCAGCCTCGCGTTGGGCCAGAGCCCGGTCGTGGCCAGTCATTTTCAGCTCCTCCTGTCCCTCAAAGCCCCCAAGCAAACCCAGACTATTCTGACAGTGAACAAGATGCTATTGCATCAGATCTCAGTGATTTCATTCAGGTGGAGGGTTCCTCTTTCTGCAGTGAGAGTGACTTTGACCACTGCTCGTTGACTTCCTCTGAGAGCCTCTATGGTTCTTCCAACCTCCACCATCATCACCTCCGCCATCACCACCACCATCATCACCATCCTGGTCACCAAAGTCTTGGTCAGAACCAGGGATACCAACACCGTCACCTCATCAGCTCGTGTAAAGGCCGCTGCCCAGCCTCATACACTCGTTTCACTACTATGCTTCGCCATGAGAGAGAGCGAGCACGACAGGAGCTCCAGAGACCTTCACAGCAAAGCCGCAGCAGCCATTCCCAAATCCAGGGCTCACAGTCCCAGCAAGCGATGTCCAAACTGGCTTTCTTGGTCAGTCCAGTGCCTTTTCGCAGGAAAAAGGGCTCACCACCTACCTCCAGAAGAATCTGTAGTGGCGGAGGCCGAGGTAGCAGACCCAAGTCCAAGCAGGCCATTTATGAGGCACTCGATGCAGCCTTGAGAGACATTTATGAGCACATTCAAGCAGAGAGAGGCCACAGAAGCTCTCAGCCACCCGATGATAGCATATTGAGGAGAATGCTAGCAGAGCTGCTGCCAAATGTGCCTGTAAGAAGCTCCTCCTTACGTGGGAGAAGAGGGTGTTGGCATGGTGGTCATCCCTCTTTGTACCAAGATGGAAGCCCCACTGAGTATGCTTCGTATAGAGGGGAACCCTCCACACCGAGGTTACAATCGCCACAGCTACAGTCACCACGGCTACAGTCACCACGGCTACAGTCACCACGGCTACAGTCACCAATGAGTGCCTGTTATGGACGACACATGGAGACCTCAAACGATAATGAATATGGAGAAGAGCAGAGCAATGGAAATGGTCTCTGTTATTCAGGTGGCGATAATATACATATATAATCTTAGATAGATCATGCTTTTGCCGTCAGTCTTTGTTAAAGATGTTATCACACATGCATGCAAGCAAAACATGCATGAGTGCAGATGCATCCACATTTATTTACCTCATTCCTTTTAGAATTGCCTGCTCTCTTACCCTGGTCACCTCATTCGTTCACATTTGAATCCATTTTGTGGCTTTTGTCTCCATTTATATCATATTGAGTAAAACCGATATATTGTATATTCTCAAGTAAAGTTAGTATGCTACAAACTTTAATCAAGTAGAATTAAAATATTTCTGCATATGTTTTTATATCAGAGTTCTGCTCTTGAAACAAATGGATTAAATTCTTTATGGTAGTTGAGGGATTTCAGGTATAATTCACAGACGTTTGATGCCAAACCAAACTGTGTCACAGCAGAGTTTAAGAGACACAACTTTGTTATAGTGGTGGGAAGGACATCAAGGTACAATCTGTTGACAGATTTGGGAATTTTTTGTGGCTCTAGAATTCGATCTAGATAAAATAAAAGCCTTTATTTTCTTTCAACCCATTATCGTACATATTTGAGAATTTGCAGTAAATTAGTTTCCTGTGTGTCTCTCTTTCTACAGGAAAGATTGTATCTAGCAGAATACCTGCTACCTGGTGCATTTATTTGTTTTCATTTCTTCAACTGCATTAGAGTTTAAGTACCCAAAAGGCTCTTCTTTCACCTGATAACCGAATTTATTTCATTTTTCACTAAAATAATTGGAAAATATGCTGCTAAAATGAAGCTGACTGATTTTACAGATTAAACACATGTTTGTATCTTTGCTTCTTCATATATGGGTTTTTAGATTGGGCAGCTAGTCTGAGTGCATATTTATAAAACTTTTTATATACTCTTTTTGTTATGAATTTTTCTCTTAATAATTAATTTCTGAAGTCGAGTAGTTTGATAAGAAATGTTTTATTTAAGTGATGGGTTTGTATGTTAGTGTTTGTGTTTATGTTTATTTTTTTACTTGTATTCATGTTTCATTCTTGTTCCATTCATTTTGTGGTATTGCATGTGTGTACTTGTGCCATATTGTGAGAAAAGTCAAGTCTCATTATTTATTCTCTATGAAATGTAAATAAAACACACTTATTGATCCACTCTGTCATTCCCTCATTTACCTGTTGGAATGACATCATCACTGTAACATTCAGTGCTTTCCCAGATCCCTTTTTGGCAATGGTTTCCATGGCGAGTCAACTTAATTCTTTTCTTTTTTGTAACAGACCAGGATGTATCCAGGAGTTATTCTACCATGGATGGGCGACACACACCACAGAGCAGAAGGCCCACTCCTGACAGAGAGGTACACCATGAGAAACCATCACATGAAAATCATCTCAGCTCCACAGTAGTGCAGCAATGATCGAGCATATTTTTCTTTGCTTAGTTGTTTTTCGTTCATTTATTTATTCTGAATGAAATGGAGAAAATATGATACGATAATAAACAAAGATTGAAATATTACATTGTATCATGTCATAATATAAAAACGTTTGAAATTGGAGGAGGAAGATTTTTCCTTTAATTAACAAATGATGCAACTCTACCTGTAAGAAATGGCAGAACCTAAATAATTTGATACTAATTTCATAACAGAATTGATAATAGATGTTAAATATGATGAAGCACATAGTATATAGAGTATACTATGTTAAACTTGGTGATGCCTGTTGGCTTCTCTCGCTCTGTTCCTCTAGGTCTCCCATAAGCAGATGACACAACTTATTCTGTTCTCTCTCCTTCATCAGAAACAGCCTGCAAGAGCTATTTATGATTTTAAGGCACAAACAGCTAAGTAAGTACAGAGCATTTACCATGCATGCACAGGAAACCAATCTTTAAACTATTATCGTACATTGCATATCTTAACAGCTTGCTCCATCCGATATCATTTCAGTCTTTTAATCTTTTTATTACATAGTTTCTTCTTCTTTCAAATAAAATCTCCTCACATCCCACCAACCATACGAAGGGTTTCAACTCATTTTCTTTTTTCAGTCCCTAAACTGATGCATAAAGCAGATTTGTTCAGTTCTCATGTTTTACTTTACTGTGCTTTCATATTTTTCCACTGATGCCAAAGAAAGAACACTACACAAGTGATGATGATGATGATGATGATGTACCTCTGCAAGGTCAAAGATGCATGCAAAAAACACCATTAGTTATTCTGTGTTACAGGGAGTTGACGTTTAAAAAAGGGGATGCGGTGAACATCATCAGGCAAATAGATAACAACTGGTATGAGGGAGAGCACCGGGGCCGGGTTGGGATATTCCCCATAGCTTATGTAGAGGTAGGTGTGCTTCTACACGTGTGTGTGCTAAAGTTATACATCTTCTTGTATTTAAATATACATCCTATGCTTCTCAACTTGCAATATCTATTAACACATTTTACCTATCATGTGCAGAAGATGCCATCCTCAGAAAAGCAGCAGCCGATCCGACCGCCTCCTCCAGCACATGTCAGAGAAATCGGAGAGGCGGTGGCACGCTTTAACTTCAATGCTGACACTAATGTGGAGCTGTCACTAAGAAAGGTAATTACTTAAAGTTTGTTTGTGTATATTCCTAAATAGCCATCATTTTTAAAGTTGGTTCTATATATTGATTTTATTTTTAAGACAGATTTGCAGGACATGCAACAAGCGTATCTGTGAATTTTAGGGCTCATTAAGCTTTTTTGCATATTTTATCCTCAAGCTAAATGTATCTGCATATCTTAAGCCTATTTGGTTCTGTGTTGCTATCCATCTTTGTATAGAGCTCTTCCCAGGGGGGACATGAAGCTCAAAGAGAGTCATTTTTTAGTACTGCTTATGTGCTCTTACCATGAGATGCTAACCGCTCTGGCATTAAAATGATCTTTAAATACAATGTGTGTGTGTGTGCGTGGTGTGTGTGTGTGTTGGATATAGGGTGAAAGAGTTATTGTAATAAGGCAGGTGGATCAGAACTGGTACGAGGGAAAGATTCCAGACACAACCAAACAGGGCATCTTTCCAGTGTCATATGTTGACATCGTCAAGCGCTCTCCGTCCAAGGGTTCCTCCTATCACATAGATCCACATAGTTACCACGGTAACAGGACACCGAGTTCCACACCGGTCAAGGTAAGAAAGTGCAGAACTCAGAGCCACAGACAGGAATTTAGTCGAAGGCTTGAAGAAGAGTGTGTTGAGCAGGTTTATGATCTTCTGCTCATTGTATCCTGTTCATTTCTAATCAGTTCAGACAGTTAAAAATGCACACAGTACTTGTCTATTCTAGATTTTTATTCACCCTTTGTTCCCTCTTCCTTTTTTACTTTCATGGAGCTCCTCTATCACCTACTTCCATCTTCCACCACTCGTGACCCCCCTCCCCCTCAACCCTTTTTAAGAAGACCTGATCTGAAAGCTGTCACCAGAGAGTGGCTGTCCCTCACAATGGACGCATCGGCATCCACTCCAGCTCAATCCCTTGCAACCACCCCAGTGCCGCCCACACCACCCCCCCTCCCTACTGACCTCACACCTTTCCTAACGTTCAAAGAGCAGCGGGCGACTTCACCTGCACAGTTAAACAAAGGCTTCCCTCCTCCACATCAGTCACCTTTCCCAGAGAGAGATGCTGGTTTACGGCACACCACAAGTGTCCTGCCTTTTTCCCAACCCACCCCAAAGCCTCCTCTTTCTCCTCCTCCTCCCCCCCCACCTCCACCTCCTCCTCCACCCACCACTCATTCCTTATTCACTTCTTCACAGCCAGACTCTCCACTTCGACATAACAGTTGCAGAAGGCTCCATTTCTCTGAAGCAGCTCAAACTGTAATCATTAGTAAGCCAGACATTTCCACAGAGTTTCCAGAGCAACCAAAATGTCCTGCTCATGTTAACATAAGTAGCAAAAGTCCGGACATTGAGCTGCATGTAAAAGACCCCTATGACGAGCTCTTGTCCATGATTATGGATGGTTCTAGCAACATAAATGACGGTGACATTTTGAGAGAGCCTTCAGTCGATCCCCCATCGGTCAAGCTGATCAGTGAATCTCTTCACGCAGGAGCAAAGCTCCCAACCATTCCTGTAGCGGGACACTTGCCCGGCAGCATTCGGTTAGAGTTTTACAAGCCTGTAACAATGAAGCCGCTTCCCGTATTGTGGGGAGAGCAGGCTGTATCCTTCAACAAGCAGCCAGTTGATGCTCAGAAGCCACTGTTGGTAGAAGGAAAGGAATACACCGAGTTATTCATTGTGGAAGAAGATGAAACTATGATGGGCAAAGAGGAGGACGTTAGTGAAAGACAGGTAGAGCATGGTGTGAGCTGCATTTGTAGTTTTGCTCCAAAACAACATTAACCCCTTCATGATGTGTTGCTGTTTACAACTGAAAGTGTTATGTTGTACATACCGTCAATTAGTCCATGCAATTTGAAGGACAAAGTTGATTTTGCATCCAAAAATGAATATATTATGAGCTGAAGAAGCCTGTGATGTTCCATGCAGTGACATTGTAAAGATCTAGTACAGAAATCTTTAACTGTCACGTAAATCAGACGAACCGGATAAAAGATGGATCTTTTATTTATCATGTTGTAGTTTGATAGATTTAACATCAGCATCCAGTTAAATCAGGCCAATCCTCCTATTTTCCTCCCATGCCTCCTCTGATCTTTATTCATCTACAAACAACCATTTTAAAAACTGTTTGGTGTTCTGATCATGTGACTCAGATTCAGTCTCTTGTGTATATCCTTCCTTTTCACAGTTTCCTCCCCCTGGTCTCATCTCACCCTCTGCACCGCCACTGCTGACCTCCGTACTTCCTCCCCCATTTCCCTCTCCTCCATCTTCCGTATCCCGGTCGCAGCATTATGACCACAGCATCAGCCTTCCCAGTCCCCCCCTTTCCCCTCGACCCCCGTCTCTTCCTATGCTCACATCTCCGCTTTCCCCCATCTGTCCATCTCCACCTGTCTTATCAACTCCCCTCCACATCTCTCACCTTTCCTCAGACGTTTTCTCGCAGCACTCTGTATTGTACCCCTCAGGCGCTCCCTGTCCTTCTCATCCAGTCACATCCAATCTCATGTCAGAGTCACTCATCCCTCTATCTGCTCCATCTCCTACTAAAACTGCCTCCCCTCCCCTCTCCACTCCCCGTTCTACCTATACTGCCTCCACTGTAACACATCCTGGTCGTAGGTCTCCTAAGGTGAAGGTAAAGCTGGAATCTCTCGAAAGAGCTCCACTAACATTGTTGCACTAACTGTTGTGTTGTTATTGCTTGTGGATTCTGGAGTGAGACTCTTTATTGGTGTTTTGCTTTCCGATGGTGGGAAAATATTTTTAGTGCTGTTAATTAGGACATTTCTGTGTTTTAATGTACTGTAATGTACTGTTTACTTACAGTAGATACACTAATTTGCATTCTATATTAAGATGAAAGGGACAACACAAGGATGAGCTGGTAGCAGGAAACATGCTTGATAAAGCGAGTGGGAGCTATGTTCCTCTGTATGATTAGGAATATAGTTTTATCTGCAGCATCAGCATGTTGATTGATGTTTACAGCATGTCATTAGATTTTTCTGCTTACATGTTGAGTTTATTGTTAAGGTTCCTGACGTGGTTACTGTTAAAGATGATAGGGTGTTGCCTCTGGTCTTTCTGCCTGTTAAGCAGGATCCAGTTGTTGGTGGTAAACCTCCTCGTAGCCCCATCTTGTCCCGGAGGTCCTATCTATCACCCGTTAGAGGTCGAAGGGTAGGGGACAGCACTCTTGTCTCTCTCCAAGAAGGAAGACTTTAGTAATCATCTTTTCATTCACGACTGATCACACATTTTTGTAATGAGTGTGTTGCTTTTCTACATACAGTGTCATTTATCCATGAAATGGGATTTTTTTTTCTCTCGGTGTTACAAGTTAAAGTTTTTAGCAAAGGTCTCAGAAATAACACGCACTGGTTTATTGTCTGTTTCTCCCTCTTTTGCTCAGCGGTTAGTACAAGATGCCCTCCATGGCGGAGGTGACCCGTAAGTTTTCTTTGCAGATTTCTTTGAGCTCCTTTCAGCCGATAAGCTTTCAGCTTTGTCTTCACAGCTGAATCCATAAATGTTTCTGTCACAGATACCAGGCTCTGTACAACTACATACCTCGCAATGAGGATGAGCTGGAGCTGAGGGAGGGAGACGTCGTGGATGTGATGGAGAAGTGTGATGATGGTTGGTTTGTTGGTAAGAGGAAACCTTTTTTTTCTTTTCTTTTTTTTTACGATTCTTATAGAATATGCTTTATTCTCAGCTTCTTCACATTTTATAGGACCACAAATATACTTTATAAAGTTTAAACTGAACTATTTGCTCACATTACTGACACTGCCTGATTCTTCTCTTGAGTTAGCTGCCTTTTTTATTCTTAAATGAATCATAAGAAAAGTAGCCCTAATGATAAAAAAAATATTTTGGTACAGAAACTGTACTGAAAAGGAGCGAAAGAAGCGTGAAATCTTCTTTATAAATCTTTGCAATTTAAAAGTTGACATTATTGTCTTGTTACCTGGAATTGAATATGAAGAAATTATGGGAAGCTGAGAGATTTTACATTTTCCACACAAACATTAAGAAAGTAACAAAGAAAATACAGGATTCAGTTTATATAATACACTGTGTCTGGTGCACTGCAGAACCACCCCAGCTCCACTAGATGTCGCTGTAGTTCCACTATTGTGCCTTTCTGATAACAAATCCACACATCTCACAGCTTGCAATGAAAATCTTAACTTTGTGACAGCTTTTAAAGCAGGTTGCTGCCTGAATCACATGTTGCATTAGTGTGTGTATCAGAATTAAGTGATCTTTGTGTGTGTGTAACCTTAAGTCTTACTGCGTTTGTCATAATTTTCACAACCATATTATTTTTTTCTCTTTTAAAATACTGCTGAGCAAACAGACAAAGTTAAACATTTCTTGTAAATGTTGAGTTTATTTAAACCTAAAGATGTTTGTTGGTGTTTTCACATTTATATTCAGAAAATATTTTTGCTGGGTGGCTCATAATAAACTAAATAGATTGTAGTTTACATATAGAACAGTGTTTATAAAATACTCCTTTGGCCACAACCTTACCCCCTATCCTTATATTAAAAAAATTAAATTAATAAAATGTTTTGCTACTGAATTCTCACCTTTTAGCTGATTTAAAGCCTTTGTGCCCCTGACCTTCCTCTTGTTTCGCTCTGTGTTTTATAAAGGGACCTCTCGCAGGAGCAAGTTGTTTGGAACCTTCCCAGGAAACTACGTGAAGCAGCTATAATGATGATTCCTTACTCCCTTATGACCCCATCCCTTTCTGTGACATGTTCTACGCCGTCAGCACAGCACCCCGCAGGACATCCACCTGCAGCACATCTCTGTGTTTGCTTATCCGTGTGGCTCGTTAGCTCCACAAAGACAGAATCCTTAGCTCTAACTAGCCATATTTAATGGAAGACTTCTATGAGATAATACTGTTTTTTAATCTTACCTTTTTACCTTTATTTTTCTATGATGGAGAACCCAAAATTTGTGACTTTTAGTTTTGACGATGGCAGGATATTGAGGACGGCAGTGTTGCTGCATTTTCATTTTGTCTCTTTAAGAGCAGCAAGATCACAGCTTTTTAAATTTATTTTGCTGCAACACAGAATTTAAAAACACTTAATTGCATTCACTCACTGTTAATTGCAGTGTTTAATGACAAACAGCCCCAAAGATGAGAGCAGAGTATTGTAAAAAGAAAGCAAACAGTATTTTATTAGTTGTCTGAACCTTATTTTGGGGATTTAAGCAACACCAACGGGTCATCCCAGTTTCATGTGGAAAAGACTACCCATCTATCTGTGTGGTGTTCCAAGTTTCCCTCAGTTAAACATCATTTTACACATAATTTCTTTTTATGAAATAAAAACTCTCCGTGCTGTACTTGGTGTTTAAGTATAGCGTGTGAAAATGCAAAAAAATCTTCAAGTCGTTGAGTTTGTCATTAATCAATTTCACATTAGGATTTACGCACTTTAGCAAAACCTAAACAGAATCTCATCATTTTATTTGACGGTACTCTTCGACTGCGGGGCCTCAGGGGACAGAGTCATATGTGGAAAGGGTATGCAGAAAGCTTGCTGGCATTTTAGGTATTATATTTATTAGAAGATAAACTGTTTTATGCAGAACTATATGATTGTTTTAGAAAGAATGAACACCATGTTGCTTTTTGTAAACATTTTATCAGCACCTGAGTTACTTTTGAAGGATTGCTTTTTGTGTCAAGCATCATTGTCCAGTTCGGTTCTTGAGACAAATGATAAGATAAAATGAATTGTCAGGTTTTATGTTGTTTAATGTTGAATTAATTTAAGTAAGAAACAGGTGAAGATAGCAATTGATTGAAACTGCAGTTTTTCCTGTTAGACTGATGGTGTCTGGTAACCCTGCTGTCAGTGAGTGGGTAGTGTATCACTGTTCACATATGATTATTATTTGAAATAATTGGCATTTTCCATCCTGCTTTTTCATGCTAAATAAATCCAATTTGTGTTTTTTTTTTATTATTTCCTCATATTTTTGTTTCACAATAGATGGACACTGTCAACAAAGCTATTGTTAAGCACCTTAAGAAATGTTATCATTCATTGTCCTTCACATAACTCCCCTTCATTCACTGTCAGCTGGTGTGAGAACACTTTGTGCGTGTGTGTGTGTTTGTCGTGTTTTTGTAAGCCTTTTGTATGAGAGCTGTAAAATGGCCAACATCCACTTTATAAACTCAGCTTTTTCTCACCTACCGTCACATTTGTTTTTCTCTTTCTTTCTTCATTGGTGGTGCTATGGTTCATTCATTTAAAGCTATTGTTTGAAGTCAGTGAGGTAGTTTTACTAAACATATAATAGGTCGATGGTAGCCTTACATTTAGCTCTAATTTGACAGTTATTTACAGGTAAATCTCTTCTGTGATGCAAAAAATAACATTTATGCATATGTAGTCTAGAAAGCCATCTAAAAGTGTTTGATGTAGTGTGCAGAGAACATACGACGTCAGTGTTTTAAGCATACAGCAGGCCTGTTGCCTGCTTCTGATATGAGCATAAAAGTAGATTTGAGTGAAAACATGAAAATGAGTCCTGATATGTTTCTATGTGTAACTAAAATGTATTTCTCATATATTACTGGTTAAGTTAAAGCCAACATTTATTCTTGGACCTTGAGTATTTCTAAAATATATCGTAGCATTTGTTTTGTTTAGTTTTTTATTTTTTTTTTGGGTGGGGGGGTTATATTAACAATAAAATCTGGCTGAAAAAAAACATTTTTCATTTTTCCATCATGTTTCTATAATGTGATTGAGCTGAATGATGAAACTAGAGGCCTGTTTAACAATAAAGAAAAACTTCATGGGACTTGATCCTTTAAATTCCAGTATTTGTTTTCTAAATAACCCCCCTGGTATTTTTTAATTTTATTTACATCATTATCACTTTTCTATATGTGTAATAAAAAGAATTCTTGTTGGGTGAACAGCAGCAGGTCCACTCTCATATCAGGTGAGCAAAATAAATCACTTCCCAGAAGAAAGTGAAACATTTACCCATTTCTAACAAGTCAAACCATAACAATTGATAGTTGCATTGAGAAAACTATTCAGATTGTATATTGTGTACATGTATATTAAATCTTCATAAGTATTGTAGAAGTTTTTGTTGAGTTGGTATTACTAATAATTACTGTCCAATTCAGGTTGCAGGGAAGTCTGAGCTTATCGCAGCAATTAGCAGGTGACTGGCAGGTCATCAGTCCATTACAGGATCAACACAGAGAAACAAAACCACTTATGCATTTATTGAGTCCAAGGGATTTTTAGGGGTACCCGCTAACCAAACATGTATGGATTCGGATGATGGGAGGAAGCCGCTTGTACACTAGGAGAATTTACAAACTGCTTCTGTGTCTCCAGCTGGGACATAAATCAGCAACCTTGTTGCTGTGAGGCTGTCTGGCTAACCACCACACCACCGTGCAGATACGTGCAGCTAATTTAAGCAACCCTTTGCTGCTGTTACAGTATGTTATTTATGCGGAGAGATGTAAAACTACAACTAGGAGTGTATCCCATCTTTGACAGTGATCATGGTTGCCATGGTAACCACTAAAACAAAGCATGAGCTTGATCCATACTAAGATATTATATTTAGTGATTTTTTTTTCCTCTGTCTTGGGCTTAACAAAGCGATCTGTGTCACTTTCCTTAAATGACATGATTAAAACCTTCCCTGCTCAGTGCCGGGATAGATCATTTGTCTTACTTACTGTTGACAGAGCTTTTGTCTGTTGGTGGTCATAAACATTAATACAATGAAGGATTCTGTAAGTCGCATGTAGAAACCAGATGGAAAGAATCTGATCTTTTATTTAGGTTAACCAGAAAACAGTAGCTCATATTCTGGTGGTAGGATCATTGCAATCACATTGATTGCTTGTGAAAAGAGAAGAAAACTGGATTGTTATTAACCCTGGGTCCAATCCAGATCAATAGCTGCTGGAATGTGCCTGTAAAAGCCCCAGAGTTTCAGACAGCAGCTTTGCCTCCAGACCAAATAAGGGCAGGATCAGCAGTATCCCTCAAGCAGAGCAAGAAGCCGACCAGACCCTGAGCTGTCCACAGATGAGAAGTGCCAGCAGTGGGTGGCTTCTCCCACTGGCTGGTTTACGTCTTGGCTCTGTTTACAAGTGTATATCTAAGTAAGCACAACCTGAAAGCAATGCGTAGAAGGAAAGCAACACAACTTATACTTAGATTTAGTCTGAATTAGGAAGTAAAGCATTGATTCTGTTTGGAGATAAGTTGTAGTGCTAAATGCTAGTAGTGCAGTCTGAATCTGCTCCCAAAATCTGAGCAACTACCTCACTCCTGGGGTGGGGCCTGTCTATTCTCCTCCTCCCTCCTGTTGGTTCAAAATCTCCATCACTTTGATATTCCTCTGCTATCTGACTGTGATCCCAGCAGTGTGCGTTTCAGTCTGCTGTTCTAACAACTAGGGTTATTAAAAGGTCATGGCACTCAATGTTGTGTTGAACGGGCCGGCCCCCTGGGGTTTCCGCTTGACAGGAGGAAAGGACTTCAACCAGCCACTCACCATCTCACGGGTGAGTGACACAAGTTCCCTTCACTAATCACATTTAATTTTTTTTTAAGCTTTCATGCCCATGCTGGGCTTTGTGATCAGAGACTATACAATAAATTAATAGACTCGTATAAATCCATGTTTCCCATCTGGGGGTCAATTTCAGAGGGATCCCAAGTGGGTGGTGGGGGAGGGGGGTCGGGGGGAGTCATTCTAGAAACCGGTTTGGTATGAAGTTTGCACCTGTGTTCCTGTAAATACAAGAGGCTTAGATACAAATAGCGGCTTACATCGTGACCTGACATGTGCACACAGATATTTCTTAGAGAGGATTTAAGACAGAAGATTTTAGGTGCATGGAAATATTCCTTAACAAAACATCCTAATCCTGAAACACGTGTGAGTTATTTTCTGCAACAAATTGAAAACAAAAAATGAAATATGTGCATATGTTGAGAAAAGAGACATCACAGTATTTTACATGTTATTTGGCTGGCAGCTGAGCCAACACAGAAGCAGGAGGGAATGGGTTTGTAATTAGCTGCTTTGATGAGACGCAGTAATATGTGGTGATAATATGGCTGCTCTGGAGATGAACAAAGTCCCTTCTGATTCTGCAACTGCATCATCTAGTCCATCCTTTAATATTTTTTTTTTTTAAATAAAAGCTGCAGTTGGAGAAAATATTTGGAGTAAATTTGTTCTTTGCAGCAAAACTGCAAACAAAATGAAGAATCTTCATGTCAGAAAAATATACAAACCACAGTTTGGACATCTTTATTTCTTCTTCAGGTAAATGAATTTCCTTCAAAAAATATGTCAAAATCTCTCCATCAACAAAAAAAAGTGTTTAGATGTTCAGAGGTCTATGTTGATAAAAGACAGAATGAATACATCAACAGATATAAGGATACAGCACTTCTCAGGATGTCAAACTAGCCGTTTTATAGTATTTTCCCAACATTACATATATAAATGTATCTACATTCTGCTGCAGAGAGCAGATAAAAATATTAATGCATAAAAATGGAAAGTGGGAAAAAAACTGCCTAACATTCAGAAGTGCAATAAGAACATATAAAAACAGGATTGAGGGATTTTTTCCCCACTTTTCTAGCTTGAGGAACGAGCTGCTGTATAAGTAAACACTGCATGAAATCTTTGTCAGTGTTTATATTAATTTGTGAACTGAATCCTGTAATTCTCAGGCATGAGGAGTTCAGTAATCCCACTCTGTTGGGCTTAGAATCTGTCTATATTTAGGGGAAGACATCAGAAACTAAATAAAAGCATAGTTAGAAAACAAATGCCAGGCTCTATCCACACCTGTTGCGTTAATGGACACTCAGACGTCTGTAAGGCAGCAGTGATGGTAGATAAATGGAACAAGAAAAAGAAGCGAAAAATGCTTTAAAGTGAGAAGAAGTAAGAAAGCGTATGTGGGATAAATTAAAGGATTTGTTCCTGAGGAGAATTACCAGTATCATTTAAACACAGATGGATCTAGGGTGTCCATTCACTGCCTTTTTTGGTCAGGAACATCTTCTTCTTTATGGCTCCCTGCTGGTCAGGACAAGTAAACACAAATGATGATCTTTTCTTTACTAGACAGGAACTTTAAAGGGGCACTTCTACAGAAGATGTTAATAGATTGTGTTATTCTTGTCACAAGGAAGCTACAGTACAGACTGCATTAATATGGCTCTGTATATTCAGTGCAATAATTCTTTCTATGCCAAAATAAAAGGGACTTTTTTTCAGTTGGACACATTGAAACCACCACTGTCACTGTCCATCCACCCATCTATTATTTACCGCTAATTACCTGAACAGGGTCATGGGGGGGCTGGAGCCATGCTGACATCGGGCGAGAGGCGGGGTACACCCTGGAAAGGTCGCCAGTCCATCACAGGGCCAACACACATAGACATACAACCATACACACTCACACTCACTCCTATGGGCAATTTAGAGTCTCTAATCAGCCTATTCCTATGTGTTTTGGTCACACTTTTTTTGGGAAATTTGTCATTTTCCCATTAAAAGATTTTTGTTTTGATCTATAGCATGTCCAAGCTTTTTTGGACCAGATCCTGAACTTTAACAATAACACAGGTGTGCTCAGGAAAAACAAAACATTCCTGATCACATGGACAGGGTCAGCGAGTTTATGCTCAGTAGCAGGTATCCAAACATTTGACTAATAAGCCGGACAGAAGATTAATAAAATCTACAACAATTAGAAAAATTAATTCCAAAATTTTGCTTCAAAATAGAAAAAGATGGCTTGATATTAACTTTCTAAAGGCAAGTTGTTTACACATTTTGATGTGTCGCTCGTCTCAAAATACCTTAAATAAAATACCACATACAAGTAAAATTCCTAAAATTCTCTAAATCCTGCCGTGTCATTCATCCAAAATGTTTACTAGACGGACTTTACTAGTTTTAATGTCCAAAACTAATCAGTTGTTTATCTAGCTGCACATTTCTGCAACATATTTCTTTCACCTGTTAATTTAGCTTTGTTTACTCTCTGAAAGACAAACATAAAGAAGAGAGCTTAAGGTGAAACAGCAAGTATGTTTAAAATAAAGGAAGTTGGTTTTCTCTTCTTGTTAAAGCGTGGAAACCAGGTGGAAAGAATCACAGACTGCCATATCTGAAACTAAAACATGTGGTGTGACAGCTGAGCTGTGTGGAGACAAAAGAATCCAACAAAAAGGAGATCTGTGGACAGATTTAGTTCAGACATCAGGCAGTAAAACAGTCAGACAGCAGTTCTCCAACAAACGCTCCACTGTAAATGACCTCTCCCTCCTGGCATCATTTCTCAGAGCTTTCATCCAGTTATTTATAAGCACATGACCTCATCTTATCTAGGTTTCTCTGTTCTGCGTAGTGTAGTTTGCTGTATCCTGTATTGCAATACGTGTGTGCATAGGTCATGACCTGTGCAGTTTAGATTAAAATGTCCAGTTTGGTTCTGAACTCTTAAGAATCTTTGGAAGTTTTGTTCTGGACATTGTCCATAGAATACATATTCTGTCTGGTTGTCTTCACTGTACGTGTTTACTTTATGACTGACTTTATGATGAGAGGTGGACTCTATACACACATGCGTGGTGGTCATAGCAATGTTTTAAGTTTCTTCTGCAGCCTTTGGTTTTTATGCAGCAAGTACTGAAAAAGTTGAAAACCTGTAGCTCAGCAGCTCATCTCTGCTGTGAAGTCTGTGTCGTATTTTCAGCAGGGAAAGAAAAAAACAAAAAGAAAATAACTTTATGATATGATTCTAGTCAGGAGAAATCCACAAGGAGCCCAGGCCGCTGAGTACTGTATTAAGTGATGAAGTGCTGGTGATGAAGAACAGACTCAAAGTTTAAAAGTCTTGTACGATCTACCGGTAAATGGAATTTCTCAAAGTAAAGAGAGTGAAAGACGGCACTTACAGGTTTTCAGTGAATGTACTGGTATTAATTCAAATTAAAATAACAAAATTGTATTTCTGGTGATTTCTTTAACTTTTTATTTGCAGGTATTCTTGGGAATCTTTTTTGAAGTTATACCTGTTGAGGCAAAGACTCAGACTTTAGTGACCTGTTACCAACAAAGATCCAATTAAAAAGTACTGATAACAGAGATCATTAACTGAAATGAAGAAATTTGTAGAGAGAACTTAATTAGGTTTCTATTTAATTAAACCTACCAACATAAATACATTTTTGGTTTTCAAGGATTTATTATTTTCTTTTTCAATTAGGAAAATTATCTTATTGTGTATTTTTTATTGTGCACCACTCTCTGTCAGTCATATCATTAATAATTGACCAATGCATAACTATGTTTTTAACCTTTCCCAGTTATTTTTCCTTCTGTTGGTGTTTACTAAGTTGCACTGTAAACAGTTGATGATAGGTTTAGCCGTGCTTCCTGTTTTGGAATTGGAAATTCTATGAACCATAAGTACTCCTCACTATCGATCATTCATATGCACAGACGTGCGAGAATTTTATGCATTAAAACATTTTCAGTCTCAAAGTGTGAGAGAGGCCCCCTGGTGGTCTGCAAGGTGAACAACACAACAATCCTAAATTTATTTTAATTATCTGAAAACGTTGTCACACAGTTTGGTGACAACAAACTCGTCTTATATCCAAATAACTATGGAGCAGTGGCTAAGGATGGGGAGACTTATAAGAAGACAAAATAAAATATTTGAGATATTTTATAATAACAAAAATTGTAAAAGCTGCACTATATACGGTTAACTTGTAAATGGTTTATATTGGCATAAAGTTCTTGGGCTGTTTAGAGTCAGGTGGTCCGTGAGTTTTTGTGCCGGCATAGATCGGAGTCTTTTTGGACTGAAAAAGTTTGAGAAACATATTATAATTAAAAACATAAGAATGCTATCTTAAAGACACATCATATCTGATTTTTAACTGTTCAGGAAAATTGAAGTATTTTGGTGCGGAGGAATCACTTTGGGTAAGATTTGCTGGTTTTCCCATCAAAAGGTAAATGACATGTCACTGTTAGAGAGAGTAAAGTTTTGATTTCCTTTACATACAGTTATAAATTGCAGGACACCAAATAAATCTGAGAACAGTTTATCGGAGAAAAAAGAAGACAAACATCAGATCCGGTGTACAAGTCTGTGTCTAATTTATGGACTGTATCTGATCTTGGAGTTTTGATTAGATATTGGATCAAGTATTTCCTGAAATATGACCACATGTGAGTTTAGAGGAAAAGATTTCCATGTGTTGAAGCTGCTAACAGCTGTAGACATATGGAAATAATCCCACCACACTTTGCTTTTTGAAAGATGAAACTAGATTATTTAAAATATTGGCTATAGTTATAAAAGTTATTATCAGTTGTTTGAAATGGTCATCATGAAGCTTCTGAATAAGAAAATTAACCCCCTAATAACATTTTCTTTCTGAAATCTAATAGACTGATAAAGGACAAATTACATAAAAGCCTTAAAATGTTCCCACAGCTGGTCTGTGATACTGTAAGTAGTGAATCTGTTCTAATAATACCCAGTCTCTCTTCTGTCTCGTTCTGTCATGCACAGAAATGTCCCCGCAACAACAACAGAGGGTTTCACTTCTGTAGTTTGCTCACATTCATCTATAGTGTAAAGAACATTCGCTGATTTGTGCAGTGACTTAACATAATAAAGTTGGGATTCAAATGAAACATTAAAAGACAGGTTCTCTTTCTTCAACTGATGTTCATGCACATGGTGTTTCAATCTTTCTGCCCCATGACAACACTGTCAGGTCACAAATTTCTCATGACCCCTAACTCATAACAGTTGTCATTTCAGATCAGAAAATGGGATGTTTCTGTTTGTCCCAGCAGCTGAGAATAGCTTGTAATTAGAGATAACTTTATTAAAATATATATATATATAAGTTTTCTGATAGGTAAAGGGAAAAAAATGCCGAAACCTAAAATTGTGCTTTCAATTAATACAAGTCTTGTGGTCGGCAAAGGTAGAATAAAAAAATTAGGTATAAATAAAAGGGTGGATCATGTAAGATAATATCTGCTAGTGTGGATTTTGTTGATGCTCATCATCAGACAAGCTATGTGTGAACTTCTGTGTCTACATAACATATACTTTGATGCTTGGCTTTCTTTAAATACATCATCTACTTGTATCTTTTTTTTTTTTTTTTACTCACCACATTTATTCCATCATTGATTCCAATCCAGATCACACCTGGCAGTAAGGCGGCAGGTGCCAACTTGTGTGCTGGTGATGTCATCCTGGCCATAGAGGGAGTACCAGCTAATGACATGCTGCACTGTGAAGCCCAGAACAAGATTAGGGAATCCACAAATCAGCTCTGTCTGACTGTCGAAAGGTTACTATAAGTATTAAACACACACAAAGTAGTGATGGGAAGGGGAAGGTATTGGGAAGGACGGCAGCACTTTGCCTTTGTGAAAACATTAAATGGATTAGTATTTCAACATGTATTTCATGATGTATGCCTGTTGTTTAGTTGTGTCTGATAGATTTTTCAGACTAAAGATTTTATAACTGATTTGACATGAATGTTTTTTCATTTTAAGTCACAATGAGATGACCTTCTGATCAGGATGTGTCTTTTGTTTATTTCCAGGAATGAGTCCAGACTGTGGACGCCTCGTGTTATAGAGGACGGCAGAGCTCATCCATTTAAAATAAACCTTGAAGCAGAACAGCAGGTTTTCAACGTGAAACGCTTATATATTACACATATATGTATTATTTGTGTAAAAATTCTTTCCATATTGACTCAGTGATGGTCCTGTTGAAAGTATATCTGCTTCCTTCTCTTCCTTAATTGACAGGAGTTTAAACCAATTGGTACAGCCCACAACAGAAAAGCTCAGCCGTTTGTTGCAGCAGCAAATATTGATGACAAGAGGCAGGTGGTCAGCACATCCTACAACACCCCTATAGGCCTCTACTCTTCAGGAAATATCCAGGATGCCATGGAAGGACAAATTCGAGGCCTGGTTCCTCCATTGACTCACCACAAGGCTGAGAGGTAGGTCCTGCAGCTAAAAACAGTTATCTGGTTACTTACTCAGTACATCTCATATACCTGCCTTACAACCTGTATATCAGTCAAAAAGTTATCTTCAATTCCAAATGAGTTTCATATTAATGACTATTTGTAGTAATTAAAGTCAACGCAGTTCCATGAGTGATGTTCTTGGACTTTAAACTACTCTTAAGATTAGTTTTCAACGTATTTTTCCTAAATGGAGCTAGTTAGTTAAAGCTGATATCAGCATGGTTTTCTTCCATGTCATCAGCTTCAGCATGGTCCCAAAGTATAATTAGACCAGCTCCTAAGCAATGGCTGGCAACAAGTCACACATTTCTCAATGTTTACCATAAAATAGGTGTATTTTCTGAGAATCGGATGTTTAGGACACACATTATGATCGTTTGTTTCAAGCAGAAAATGAAGTAAAAATGTAAAAATTCAAGCATTTTTTTATTTTAGTTTTAAATGTAAAGAATTTTACTCTCCTAAACATGTTCTGTTGCACATACAGAAAATACACAAAGACAAAAAGAGTTATTTGAGCATGTTTGAGAACATGAGGTCTGCAGAAACAAAATAACCAGAAAATGTTTAAATTATTGTTTTCTTTGGATTTTGTTTGCCACTTCATTACAAAAGCATGTCTTTATTTAATGAACATCAGGGGCATTTCTAGACATGGGGATGGACCCCCTGTCATTCAGATCACTTTATTTTCATTATAAAGACCTACTTTATTTATCAAATGAACAGGGTTGTGTTCTACCAACTTTTCTATCAGATACTGTGACTAAAATAGCTTCTTTATGTCCTTTTTGCTGTTACTTTTGTCATATCTGTCACTACTGTCCACTACTATGCCGGGCATGTGTGTCTGGCAACACCTATGATGAATAATATGGCAATCTCATCACAGTCTTTGCTTGAGTACAAAGTTAACTTGGAGAAAAAAGAACTTCCTGAAAGAATTTCTGAATTATGAGGGCTTTCCTGTGGCGCCATCTTCAGGGCAAAATATAAATTTTCTATTAAACCTTAACAAAAGGGAAATGTCTATTTTTATTTACGTTTTCTTTTTGGCTTGTCGCAGTTATTAACGCTTCCAGCTATTTTTCCCAAAGTTGCCATATCAATTTACCCACCTATAAAATTACCCAGCCATTCAGACATGCTGTAATGTATTAACCTTCAGCTTACACAGTCATATGGATTTCATTAGGTTCTCAGACATGCAGGCCTTATTTTGAAAATATATTATACAATCAGACAAGAGTGAATCTCATTGTGCAGCAACTGCAACCTTTGCATAAGACATGAAGCAAAGGCATGCACTACTTGTGCCTCACTTATTTGCATGAACCAAAAAAAAAAAGTTTTTAAAAAAAGTGTTGTATTATTGGCTTGCTGTAAACTGCAGCTAAAAGGTTGCATTAATAAACATCCTTTGGCATTTTCTGGCCACTGTTTTGATCAGTCACCAAACAAGTGGTTATTGAAAACCCCTGTTAAATGCAGGTTGATCCAGAAACATGTCTGGACTCTGACTTTATGACACCTGGATTTTCCATCTCTGCATGTTACATTTTCTCCAGCTCACCTTCCCCTTATCTGAGCCGCTGCTTTCACTGACCACCAGCTTCAGGACAATGAGATTTAAAAGGAAATGCGTAATTAATGCCTCTAAAAGTCAGAAAGAGTTGTTGGCAAAGTTTGCATGTTTGTTTTTCAACTAAAGTGACTCTGAATCTTTGTGTGAATACACTTTTCAGTCCTCGGGCCTTGACCAGCATCGCAGACTCTGATGTGTATCAGATGTTACAGAAGGACCAGGAGGATCCCCAAGAGCCCCGACAGTCTGGCTCATTTAAAGCTCTCCAGGATTTTATTGACAGTGATGGTATTTTGCTGGTGCCCCTCAATGTATTGCACTAACTGCAAGCATATTAATGTGTTTCCTTTTTATTTAAGTGCCATTTAAGTCAAATACAATATATCAATACAAAAGCACTTTACCATGTGTTCCTGTTGCTGAGAAGATAAAAAATGTGTATGTTTAAAAATATGCTTACAAATCTAAAGGCACCATTTGATATTCAAGGGTCTATTGTAGTCTGTGTCCGAGTTCCTGAAGTGCTCCTGGGTTATGCATTTAAAATATGTTGTTTTAACACATGTTTTAATCAAGCAGGGTTGTTTTGTTGAGTGACTTCTCGTCCCTTGTGGGCAGGCACTCGTCCAATTGTGACTCGAACAGTAAAAGCGCCAACAACCAAACCGACTCCACCTACAGGAAACCTGCAGAAACTGCCTGTCTGCGACAAGTGTGGGAATGGGATTGTGTGAGTAAAAATAGAAAAAATCACCTGCAGTTTACATTAACACCCAACATCAACACAAGCAAAATGGATGAGGAATTACACTGAGAATACAAAATGAGCTTACATGGCATGTGGCCATTTAGGTTGAAAGCTTAATTAGTCTCCATTTATCAAATTTATAACAAGGTCAGTACACACCAAATCATAATAACCTATTGTCTAAGGAAGCCAACAGATTGGTTCAAACTTTCCATCAGTTAAAAAAAAAAAACTCTTTTAACAGAAAGGAAAAAACTTCCAACTCAGGAAGGGTAGCCGTTTACCCTATTCTTTATCAAAAAGATAGTTTTAGGCATACTTATTACTCTATCTACCCCTTGAGCGCAAACTAGGTGCTGTCTCAATAACGCAAATAAACTGGTGGTTGTAAGCTTGCCGAGGTGGTGTAAAACGCTACATTTCTGCATAAATGCACAAACACCACCACATTTAAAGCTATAATGAATACAGTGGGCTATGAAAAGCTGCTTCACACTGAATTCTCTCTCTTACTCCCATTACTTTTGATTGTAGTTTTCCTATTCATTAAGAAAAGCATGAAAACATGGAAAAATGTGTACTACTATTTAGATCAGAGGTACTTGAACATTTGAGCCATGACTATCATGATGTTGACACTTCTCTGTTTTTGATGTTACAGTGGGACAGTGGTGAAAGCTCGGGACAAATATCATCACCCCGGTTGCTTCGTGTGCTCAGATTGTGACATTAACCTGAAACAAATAGGCTATTTCTTTGTGGAGGGCCAGCTGTACTGTGAAACCCACGCTCGTGCCAGAATGAGACCACCGGAGGGACATGATCTCGTCACAGCATTTCCTTCTGCCTAGATTCCCATTTTATGGGCACTGACATGAACGCATGCGACATTATCTGACTGCAACAGGAATGTAGTGTTTTGATCTTTAATTCATGTTTTACAACAGACTATTTAATATTCTGGTCAATTTATCTGTGGTAGTCACAACAAAATATATATTTCCTGCCAGAATTTGATACCTCCGTAATAAAAGCTTTGTTTGTACTGTGATCATTTATATGAGGAGTCTAAGATGATGACAAATACAACCTCCATGTTTCAAACAATGAACATATTACTTACTAAAGAAAAAAGAATAACAGTATTTAAAAAGAGGTAGGCATTCCTCTTTTCTTATTTCACACTTGTTCCGTGTTCATCAGATATGATATATGCTTAACAGGATATTTTATAAGATTTCTTTTTGGGATTGTCTTTTCCATATAATGTCTTTATAAGTGCACAGATGGTTAAAACGAGCAAACAGGCCATAAAGGGAGACATGGAACATTTAAGAAAAACAAACAAACAAAAAAAGATCAGTCACTTGTTTCTAGACGGCCAGTAAAAAAACAAAACAAAAAAACCCAATTTTAACCTTGTAAAAATATCTGAATCTTCATAAATAAGGAAGAGAAGGTGAAAAACCACATAAATGAAAAAAATCAGATTAAATTTACTAGTATACAGATTAAAAAATGTAAAACTGCATGTATCTAAGCAAAAAGTCAGTAAATGGTTACTTGCATTGTATGAGCTTCCCTGATAGCAAAAGAACTCGCTTTGACTTAAAGCAAGTTAATCCCATACTCTTTAGAAATGTAGTCATTAAGAAAACAGAAATATCAGTTTGTATGTTTAAATGTAACAGTATAATATTAGTATTTTCTACTTTAGTCAAAACCCTTTGTGCTGAATTCATGATGCAGATTTAATAGCCTGCACTATAAAGTGTGAATAATACAGGGACAAGTGCTGTAGGGGGGGTTTCCACATTTACCAAGTTTGACAACCTTAAAAGATGACGCGGCTTTTAAATGATGCAACCTTTTACCAACAATATATTTAACCAACACCACATACAAATATACTTTCTATTTTCACTCATTTTATTTATATTATTATACTGTTTATCATCTTTTCCTTGTGGAATTTAGTTAAATTATTAAAGACATTTGTTTATAATTAAGTCAAGTTTACAATTAATTATCATAATAATTTAGACGTTGTTTTGACAATTCTGTGCATTTGTGTTGAAGATAGACTCAAAATTAATTTGAAAATGTTGATTTATTTTGAAACAAAAATGTTTTTATCATTAATACAAATGTTGTTTCATTAATATTTCCTTACAATTACACTAAAAGTTCTCCATTTAAACGGGACTAAAACTTGTAAACCTACAAACAAAGATAGCTATTTCTGATCAATATTCTTCTAGTGAGTCCACTTCATTATTACACAACAGAACATCTGGTTTAAACTAAATCAATATTAAACTGACAAATGGCATTAATGAAAAATGAAACCACGTGGATGGAAAGCAATGAGATAGATTTGGAGCAAGATTTAAGAGCTTTCTTTATGACAGCCCAAAGGCAAAACCCATTAGCAAAGTAGGTCGAATTTAATTTGTTTAAAAACTATTGTTCATTCTTCTTGATCAGCTAGCACTAAAACCTCATCGTAAAGAGAAACTTTGTGACAAGAGCAGCTGCTCAATAATGTCAGACAGCTAAAGAAACAACTATTGACTTACTGCCGAATACACCATCAATAGGCTACTAAAAATGGAGATTCAGAGCTAATGTCCCAGTCCCTTGGCTCCTCACGCACACACAAAATAAATCAGTGAGGACATGGTCAACAGGAAGAACTCCCCCTCGTAATCACTGTAAAACTAAATGGTGGTCATTACAATCATCGGACAAAGACAAGTCAGGAGAGGAGAGGAACTCCTGTCTTCTGTCTACTAAGAAAGCCTTTTTTCAGTTTCCTGCTCAGTTCTCACAACAAATATCTGCATCCTTCTGCAACCTCAACTTCAGCTTCATAGCAAAGACCTCTAATAATGTCAAAGCTGAAGGAATGTTGGACGTATATATTTTCACATTTCTTTTTAAATGCTACATTGCCACATGACATATACTTTAAATGCCTTTAGTCATCTATGACATCTGTAGAAAAAAAGCACACTGCCAAGTTTATAAGTTAAGCATCACTCACTGTCCACTTTGTGTGCGTTTAACCAAATAAATAAATAATTATTAGGCAAATTAAAAAAAAGAAATTAGCCTTTTAATGCATATTGATACTGATATGCATCAAAAGACTATTTGATTTATAGTTAATAAAAACTATTTCTGTTCGTCTCTGTGTGTTAGCCCTGCGATGGACTGGCGTCCCGTCCATGGTGTACTCTGCCTCTTGCCCGTTGACTGCTGGGATAGGCTCCAGCCCCCCCACGACACTATTAGGGACAAAGCGGTAGAAAATGGATGGATGGAAAAACTATTTCGAGATAACAGAGGTACATCAAGACAGTTTGGCCCAATATAGTACAGTAAATCACGTACAAGAGATCAAGTTATGTATGTTAACCTTTAGTTTACAATGCAACATGACTAGATCAATAAGCTGGTTTGTTCACTCGTAAACATGACACATAAAGGTGCTCGAACAGAGAAAAAAAAACTCACAGATAACTTCCAGGCTACCATATCAGCCTCTCCTTTTAGAATCAGGTTCTTCTGGCAGACCCCCAGTTCCAACACACTGTTGCATAAAACAGGAGACTAGATCTTCTGATAATGTGTCAGGTTCCTAACCGAGTAGGGTCACCCACAAGTGTCCGAGCAGCAGCAATAATACCACTTTATTTTCTCTAACTATTAGAAAATAAACCCCAGTTTGTCTGTTTTGAGTTTCTCAAACACAGGATACACCGAATCATCTTTTATTAAAGAAATGAGATCATTCTATACAGACACACCTCAAAAACGATGATCATTTACATTTTCCCAGATACATTTACAGAGATTTGTGTGGAAAAATATGAGGAGAGCATAAGCGGCTTGTGACAATATCAGTTAATCCTGATCATCAAAAAGTCATTATCATTTAATTATGGCATATAAGTATATTAATGGTAAGAATATGTGCAACAAACCCTGAGATGCATGATCCAAGACACATTTTGTGGAATATTTGTAGTTTTGACCTGAGAAACTCCATTTTTTTCAGTTTGGTTGGATCATCATTTCTGCAGCTATTTTTCCTGGACACACAGGTTTCATCAAGTCAAAATGATATTGTATTGGTCTACATTTACCATTGATGATGGAGTTTTGCCCATTTGATGGTTTGTATTGTATAATTAAATCTATCAGCATTCTTTTCATCCATCCAGAGCTGCATTGTTTTGCTTTTACCACCTCCATGAAAATCATGTTTTTGCTCACATATTTTTGTTACTCTGTCTCTATGTCAGTGACTTGACACAAAAGCTACAGGATGAAATGTGGGGGCTTTAGGAGTGGGTCTTGGTCTATGTTAGATTTAATTACATTTTTGAAGAAATTTGGAAGAAATTGGGGACCAAGAATTTATTATATAGATTCTTCACAATATAGGGTGGAAATGAGTTCATGGTGGAGATCTACGCTCTCCTATTGCTTTTCTAGTTTTGTTTTGTTTTATTTTTCCCCATACCAAATTTCTGTATTTAAATAGGAAAAGTGAGGCTTGCATAATGTAGTCTCCTGCACATATCCAAAATTCTCACTAAGGTTTTAGTTTCTATTGGTCAATAAATGTGTGAAAACTGTCACATTCTTGAACTCCTCCTTGAAAATAGCTTTACATTATTATTATTATTTCTTATTGTGTTATTTTCCTTTCTCTCTTTTATTTGGCATTTACAACTGGCAATTATTCGTCTCCAGAGACATTTAGACGGAGCACATCTGTCAATACTCTGTTATCCTGAAAATTGTTTTTCCTCCTGAGCCAGGCTGAAACAGCCCCGTGTAAAAACAATCAAATACAGCGACTGTATTGTGGGTTGCAGCATCTTGCTTTGGTGCCACTACTGAGGGGGTAAATCCAATTACCTTGTATCTGCTCTGACCCGCTGATGGCTGGACTTTAAATATTTGACTGTAATTCACAGTTACTGACAGAGGTATCTCATCTAAAGATCTTAACTCTATTCTGTTTTTCATATTAATTATACATGTAGTAATGAAAACAATTGTTAATTTGACAGACACAGATTTTAACAACCAACAACCCATCTAAACTTTAAATGACTTTTCTCATTATAATGCTATCAATAAAAGACATAGTTTCAAACCGGAAACAGGCTGTTGATTTTTTATTTTTCTTTATTTTTTAAGCATATTTAGCATGTAGTTCAGGCTGCAGGACACCGTGTTCATGATCTGTTTGTGTTACTGACTTCAAGATTTTATGATCTGGCTTCAATGCTGGCCTGACAGATAGAAGTTAATAACATTAATATTTCACAATCCCACCTACATTAGTCATTTGATTCTCAATAAAACATCAAAACTGGGCAATAAGATGTGCAATGAAACTATAGTTTCAATCACAACAACACTGCAGCCTCTGGTCTTCATTACATAACAGATATAACATAAATGTTACTTATTATGTCACATTATGCAACATGAATATGAAGAATTAAACATGAAATTGACACCTTTTACCAACATTTACTATACTGTTGCTGTTGGAAATAAAATTGGATGCTTCCTTTGTCATGTACAGTCAGTCGGCAAACAGTGTCGACACAACCCCCAACCCCGCCACCCCCTCAGCCCCCCAGTGGCAAACAGCAGCAACATTTATGGCATTGTACTTGTATTTATGAAGGTCTGTCTCCTTATTATTTACTCTGTATTTTTTATTATACTATATTTTTTGTTTTATGTTCTTTTTGTCTGTTTGCTCCACAAGTCCTTCCAGATTTCCTTGACATTTTTGAGAAACTAGATTGTAATCTCCTCTGTCCTTACATGAGAAAAAGCCACCTCAGCAATGTAAGAGGGTGCACTTCTGCTGTATTCAACTTCTGACGTTTTACAGGCATCACACTGTCAGAAAATCCTTTCCAATACATCTGACGGAGGATATTGATCTACTTGAGCGAGTTTGCAGATCATTAGTTTGGATCCAACACCCAAGTTAAAGCAGAGGTGCAATGGTAACTCTACCGAGCCATGGGGAGATTAAACACAGGAGAAGAGAGCATAAGGCCAAAATTAGATCCTCTAATAAAAAAGATGAGCGAAATCTTCTATATTTATTTATTTATTTTTTATGTTATAATTTGTTTCCTCAAAATAACAACATAGATTTGATGATACTATTGGGATTTAATCATTTTCAAGTCAAAGCCCTTTTTTTGTTTATATTTTCTCAAACTATCTGAAGGCTGTTCATCTAGAAATTAAAATAAAAAATGACATTGTGTTAACAGCTGTTGTTTATCCCCGAACCATCTTTGATTGTTCATCTTAGACATTTGTTGATCTGAAGTCGGTACCAACCCTGTCTTCATCTTGTTGTGTTTTTCTGCTTTTGGTGTATCTTGAGCTTGAAGTTGCATGACACTTGCATACGGACAAGAAAGCAGTCCTGTAGTTTTTGTTCATCCATCCATACAGGATGGGATTAACACAAGTCGAGCACATTGCAATGATATGGAACACTGTGAAAAGTAGTTTGAAGTCCTTCATATGCAGCACAGTGCTGTCAATGTCAATTGCTAACTGAAATGCATGAAAAGGCAACCAGCTGATGGCGAAGACCACCACCATGGTCAGCATCATCTTGGTCGTCTTCTTCCGGCGCTGATGGTCATTTCGCCCGAGAATCATGTGACTCTTCAGTTTGTTCCAGATGCGGATGTAGGCAACAGAATTTATGGCTAAAGGTACACCAACCTGAACCAGAAGCATTGACCAACTGTAGATCCTCCCGTTCATGCTGCTTCCTGGCCATTTCTCTGTACACACCTGAATAGACTCATCTGGTGAAAAATCAAATGAACCATACTCCCTGAAAATGGCAAGTGGACTAGCTAGCAAGGCACTGATGGCCCATGAAATGGCAATAACCGCAGCACACACATCTTTGGACATCTTGGTTTCCATGTGATGGACAATGCTCCTGTGCCGGTCCAGAGCAATGATATTTAAGGTAATGGTGGAGACGTGCACAGCCATGCCTTGTGCAAAAGGAAGCGTAAAACACAAAATCTGACCAAATATCCATTCATCATAGAGGGTGTAGACAAGCGTGAAAGGCAAACACAGCGTGTTGACCAGCAAATCAGAGAAAGCTAAGTTTACAATAAAGAAGTTGGTCACAGTTCGTAGATTTTTAAACTTGTAGACCACGTATATCACCAAAGAGTTTCCAGTGACGCCAAACAAGATGATTGTGCTATAAGCAAGGATGAGAATAACCTGAACCCCAACTAGCTTTGTGCTGTCATCCAGCTTTAAAGGGCTGTCATCATCTGCTGAGGAACCTGTTGAGCAGCAGTTTGAAGATTTTCCTTCAGGTTGAGACTCTTCCCTTAGAGTCATGTTCGGTTGATAGACTGTATCCATGGCTAACAGTCCCCATAAGTCAATCTGTGGAGTAAACGTCATGATTAGTTTGACCGATTGTCATACTGCACTGATACTTTGTAAAAATATTTTCTACAAATAAACAGGCTGTAGTCTAGCTAAACTTAAATTATGTAAAACTCTTTTTTAGTGATGGCATATACATACAT
>JBAMIG010000004.1:12399810-12412349 GCA_037177335.1 Kiunga ballochi
GTCCGGTCCAGCAGCTTTTCGGGGGTTCTGTCTTTTAAAGAGCCTATTAACATCCCTTTCGAGGACAGACAGAGGTGACAGACAGGCTTCAAAATGATAAAATTTGTCAAATAGATTAAAGGAAACTGTGAAATTCCTTCTGTTTTGTCTCCCGTCTTGCTGTTGTAATAAACTGTAAAATAATGTATGTTAAAGTTTACTCTAAATTCCTGCATGCTTGCAGCGAGTGTTTCATCCATCAATCCATCCATTTTCTACCGCTTTGTCCCTAACGGGGTTGCGAGGCCAGCTGTCAACGGGCGAGAGGCAGGGTACACCCTGGACAGGTCGCCAGTCCATCACAGGGCTAACACACAGAGACAAACAACCATACACACTCACTCTATGGGCAATTTAGAGTCACCAATCAGCCTATCCCCAAGCTGCATGTCTTTGTACTGTGGGAGGAAGCCGGAATACCCGGAGAGAACCCACGTTAACACGGGGAGAACATGCAAACTCCACACAGAAGGTTTCAACCGGCAACCTCCTTGCTGTGAGGCCACTGTGCTAACCAAATTTGCCACCGTGCAGCCCGCAAGTGTTAACTCAATATTAAAGAAAAATTATGCTAGATGACTGAGACCTTTTCACAGGTGTCCCACAACACTCTTTAATGGACACCCAACAGCCAATCAGAACAGAGAATTTATCCAGATTCATTGTATAATGATAGAAAACTTACAACTTATGGTATAAGATCAGAATTTGACATATTGGTTTTGTTGCTAGATGCGGATGTGACTTCAATCTGGTTACATTAGCTATTGTTTAAAGTGGCCGTATTGTGCAAAATGCACTTTTTATTAGTTAAATACATGTTTTCATGTATTTTCAAGTATTCCCCCTGGATGCAATGACCTTTATATTGTTTTGAAAAAACTTTTTAAGTTTGTTTAATTTTCTGTTTTCTCCATTACGTTTTTTTCCTTTTTTTTTTTTAACCTATTGCGTCACAGTATTTGCTGTGCGTCTGGCAAATAAGGTCGTGGACTTCCAGATGATCGATTTTGGGAATCTGATATGTTGACATTTATAGTAAACTTACAAATAAAATGTTTTTCTGCTGGGAGATTACCATACCAATACCATAGTGCACTGGAATAGAGTGCATACTGCGTACTGCAAACCTTTCTGTATTGTGCTCTATTGTGGGTAAGTGCTGTCTCAAAGAGAACGCTGGACGTTGGACATTTATACTGGTAGTGACATACTTGAGTTGGGTTATTCTTCTGTATGGCAAAATGTTTATTTAAACAGATAAATTTCACACTCATCACGTACCCTCCTCAATCTACATTGAATCAAAAGGTGATGCAGGATCTTCCTCAGACTGGTTGAAATATAAGGGTTCATACTTCATACTTGTATCAATATGGAAATTAGCCTCTAGCACATCATTGTTTGCTTCCATAATTTGACAAGTGCTGGAAAGTCCCTCCTCTTTTCTTACATCAGCAAGATGGAGTCAGTTTAGCGTGCAAAGTGTTCAATGTTTCACACTAAGGCCTTGTCCATATTCCTGCACTTTCACCCTTTGTCGTGATCTCCACTCTGCCTGGGCTAATCAGGTTATTTTTCACCTGGGACTGTTTGATTGCCACTCTGCTTTCTGCCATAGTTCCTGCTCTGTCAGACTATCAGCCACATTCACCACACCTGGGATCTTCAGTTGACCTCTTGGTCTCCACATTATTTAAACTCACTCCATTCTCTCCTTCTCAGCCAGATTATCAGCACAACCTCTTGCCTTGTTGGAATCACGCTCATGTTTTGACGCTTAGATTGCCAACCTACTTCTGTTCACAGATTACCCCTTTTACTTTGCCCTTGTCGGATACCTCTTTGCCCTTGCCCCTGGATTCCAAGCCTTGCCTGCAACCCTAATAAGTATCTGTATGCTTCCTTATTATGACCATTGCCTGACCTCTGACCTTGATCTTTGATTTTCCTGCCTCCCTTCTACCTCAAGGACTAAAATAGTCCTATCAAACTATTGTGTCCAGTTCTAATAAACTAATTTCTTTTTGCAGTGCTACTCTTGTGTGGTTGTATTTCTGGGTCCTCCAGGTCAACCGTTACACCCTTGTGCCCCTGGCTTGCGTGTTCATGAGTGTGTGTCCCGATTCACCCCACCTCTTTTGCGTACTCAGTCCATGCTTTAGCAAAGCCCGCATCCATACAGACTTTGTGGCATATATTACCCACAATTCATTGATATTACGTTTTTGAACTGGAAGGTGGGAAAGGCAATGCTTGGTAATCGATCCCGTGTTAATGGCAAAAACATTTATTTAATTTACTATAACTTTTAAAATATTTCCTATTTTACTTTGTCTGTGTATAATAATGTTAGAAATTTCCTGCTACTTGAAAATATGCTTTGAAAGTTATTTTATTAATAAAAGTATTGATGTTTACAGACATTTAATGCTCACAATTTAATAATTTTTGTTTTCAAAATGTAATAAAGCAGCTAATTTAATCATTTTATACATATTTAGTTTATATAAGTTATTTAGCTTACACAAGTTTCTCTAAAATACAGTAAATTTACATACATTTGTTTAGTAATTCATTTATTTCAAAACGTGAATTTTTCCTATATAACATTTCTTTAGAAAGAATGTCAATTATGTTCAGCTTTAGTCAATTTTTAGGGTCTAAAATGACCGTCTCCACACAGGACCTATCCCAATTCTTCTGTTTTCATGTTATAATGCAAAAGGCCCTGTGGTAGTCTGGTGACCTGCCTCTCGCCTGATAATTGTTGGGATGGGCTCCAGCCACCTGCGATCCTGAATCAGTCATATGGAAAGTTAATGAATATAATGCAATAGAATTGTTTTTCACTGAGATTGGTCATTACATGTGTTTTTCAGATTCAATGCAGTAGATCGGACCCCACTGATTTTTACAGCTTCTTATTTGATGAAACTACATGGGGTTGATAAAGCGTTAATGGATTTATGCACACTAAAATGTTAGAACAACTTTTGTCTTTTTTTAAAGTTGTACAGACTAGGTATACCTTCATTAAAGTAAAATTTACTGTTTGTAATGAAGACTTATGGGTTGTGTTTAATTTTCTTGAAGCATTGTGGTAAAAAAGATGGGAGCTAATCTAATTATGCATGCAATTTGGGAGGATTCTTAAATGGTAAATAACTAAACGTGTATTTGGTTTGTAGGAGAATCCAGAACATCCACAAGAATCTAAACATGCAAACTTCACACTTCCTTTCTGTCATCTGTGTCTATGAAAGTGTTTCCAGTAGTTTTTATTCCCAACTCTTTACATTATAGCCTCTCATACCTGGTGTTTGGGATCTCCTCTTTGGTTCATCAAAGCTAAAACAGCCTTTTGTGACACAGATAGCTAAACCTTGCTCATACACACTGCATACTGAGAGCATTTGAGTGCAACAAGGTTTTTTTTCCAGATGAACATTTTATCCCGTATTTTCTTACAATGATTTTTTATTAACTGCATTTGTTTTAAAGAATCCAGCCTTTTGACAACCTATTTAGATTAATTCAGAGTAAATAACTTACATCTCATAACTATTTATTAGTCTTTACTCTAACAAATTCACCAAAACAAACTTTAATGAAGATTTATGACTTTTAAATAATATTCTCTTTGGAAATATCATTCAATTTTGCAGTAATGTTGCTTCTTTGGCCAAAATTGAATTATATTGGTTTTTATTTATATTTTGTTTTCATATTTTGTGTTTAAATGACAGAAAATTGGATGTAGTTCCCTGCACTTTTTGGAAAAATGTTTTATTGTTCAGTCAGAAGATTACAGCACTTCTAAGATGTATATTAAGAGCAAAACCACAAGTTGATAGAAATCATTTTAATTTATGCCAAAACAAAATTATGAAGTCATCAAAATGTATATGATTATACTACAGGATAAACATAATGCAAGCCTGAGCATGATGTGAGTGTGATCTCCAATTAGATTAGTTATTAGTGCCTTCAAAACAGACATAAGTATCCATTGTAATAGCTCTGGCAACAAACCGATATGCAGGAATCCTCTGCTATGGCATTCTGTAGTTGTCATCTTTTGAAAATCTTAAAGTTTTATTCAAAGTGATGTGTCATAAGTGAGTCAAACTCCATTCAAAATTGAAACAGGAGCTGTATCTCGTAAAAACAAAAACAAAAAAAGTCATGCTTAATCAGCATGGTGAACATTAATCAAGAATAACAGACTAAATTAAACATATGTCTAAAATAAGTTCAAATAGCACCACTTTTAGGAGCAAATTAACATCCTGTCGAGGCAATAAAATATGAAACAAGAGCAGCCAAAATGTGTAGAAAATACACAAATGACAAAGCAGCCAGATTAATACCAGCATGTTCACTTTTAATTACACACCAGTCTTTCCTGTAGGGCAGATGAGGTTAGGAGGCCATCCAGATGGTGAAAGAGATGAGCAGGGTAAGTAAAAGTGTTAGTGGTGTCATGCAGTCCAGATACAGCATGGAGCAGACTCCACACAGTGCAGTCAAGTAGGCGCTCAGTTGGCTGAAAATAATCTTCCGCACTGTTGTGCAAAACTGAAAGAAAAGAATCAGGCATGCAAAGAAGTGTAAGACAGTGTTGTGATAGAGTCAAAGTGGGCATGATGGAGCAACACTAGATGGAGCTGCTGGCCTTATGAATGAGTGAAGCTCACTTTCACTCAGCATGATCACATCACCACAAGTACATCTAAACATTGGTCAGCTGTTGTGAAAAAAGGGACTGCTTTGTTTTGTTGATACTAAGAACATTTGGCTTAATACGATTTACTGAGGCTCAACTTTAGATTTCAACATGTGCATTAAGACTTACATGCACAATGTGACATTTTTAATTCCGTCATTTGCAAATATTGTGAAGAAATTAAGGTTATATTTGATAAAATAAAACCTGCAATAATAATAGTCACAGCTAATTTTATGAGTAAACTGCTAAAAGGTGTGTTTTTTTATTGTAATGTACAGTACATTTTGCGTAGTAATTTGTGTACAAACTTAAAAGAATGAATAAAAGGTGAATACTGATTTACTCTAAAAACGTGGATGGGCAACTCCAGTCCTCCTGTATGTGTTAAAATTACTCTGCTGCAACACACTTGACTCAAATCAGTGGGTAATCAGCAACCTTGTGAAGAGTTTGATGTAAAGAACGGCTAATTGTGTGTGATGTGTGTCAGGTGTGTTGCAGGAGGGAAAATCCTAACACCTGCAGGACTGCAGCCCTCGAGAACCAGAGTTGCCCATCCCTGCTCTAAAACAACAACCATAAGGATATTTGTACATTTCTCTGTCATAATGATAACATTTTCTCATTCACATTGTATGTGTGTAATTTCTACTTGTAGCATTGCTAACATGGTGCATAATTAAAGGCTAATTCTGCAAGCTAATGCGAACAATCAGCAACCTGCCTTTGGAATTATCCAAAAACTGTTTTTGTGGACTTTATCCTGTCATTCTAGATTCTTCTTTTTGACAGGAGTCTGTTCAGTTTACCTGGTACGTCTGATAGCTTATGGCCATGCCGTATCTGCAGTACATGACGTAGTGTTCACAGTTGTACCAGAGTAAGCTATATGTGACTGATCCCAGGAGCTTCTCCGCTCTCCGTGCCACCTCATCCCCATCCAAGGAAGGCTGCCTGCACGCTTTGTCCATGTGGTTGATCAGAATTTCTGAGCCATAAGCAAAATCTGCCACAGAGTCCACTCTCACACTGGCCACCTTGGTTATGACCCCCAGCAGTAAGCGGTTGTTTGTTACCATCTTGGCAATTGCAGATTTGTCCTGAGATATTGCAGGTAGGATGTCAGGAATGAGATGAGCCACTCGATTATCACCCAAGTAAATACCAAAATGTGTGAATAAGGTCCTGGGCACCTCTAACAGGTCACCACGCTTGTACAGAGAGAGGTCATATTTGGAGTCATCTTCTTCTTTGGAGGCTGTAAAGAAAAAGTTGAGGAGCTGGTAAATAAACATGATGGCAGTGTGAGGCAAGCACCAGACACCTGAGCGTTTTATTTATGCTGGGAATAGGAGGAGCAAAAGGGTTAGACGGATTAAAAACTGGTCAATGTTCAGTTTGGTTTTGTGAGAAATAAAGGAGCTTTATCTAATCCCATTGCTGTATGGCTTTTTTGTTTTGTTTTTAACTTCGGCTTTGTTTGCGGTGTATGTAGGTCAAGAAAGCTCATTAGAAAGGCTGGCTAGGCAAGGAATAAAATCCTCATCTTAAAGGTCGTGGACTTTGAGCCATAGTTCCCAAATGAACAGCCAGGGTTTTGCAAAGTGGCCAACGACTTCAGTATACTTGAAGGTTAATCAGCACTTTCTAGAATGTTTCCAAAAATATGTTTACATTGAAAACGTTCTGAAATGTCATTTTATCTGAGTTCATGACAGCATGTTTTAGTAAACTTACAGTTTATTTGCACAGAACATTGTGTTGTATTACACATGCCACATAGCTTGTTGTATTAAAGTTAAAGATCATTTTACAGATTTTCTTTTAAAAATTCTAAAACTATAAAGTCGACAGAGTGTCTGATATTTAGGTTCTCTGCCTCTATGTGTTTAGAGGACTGCATTAACCTGAAGCTGAAAAATGTGTTTTTTCAGTTTTTTTTTTTTATTTATTTAAAAACCTGAAATAAAGTTTGGAAGTCAAAAAATAAGTTTTGAAACATTGAAACTTGATTTTATTTTTTTTATGTTAAAATATTCTGCAAACATAATTTTGCACCTGAGTTCTCCCTACGGAGCCATTTTTTAGGTTTTGAGCTTCAAACTGAAGCAAAAAAAATTACGAAACTCCACAGCGGTGTTAGGGTAAATTTAAAATATGAAATTCTGTAAAATAAAAAAAATCTAGTGTTGCAGCCAGAGCTCACATACAACATGCTGTCTGCAGATTTTAACGTTTCAAAACTCAAGTTTGAAGGTTTGAAAACTAATTTTCCAAACATGCAAACAGCAGTTTTCAGATCTCATTTCACAACGTTTCAGATGTTTTTCACACTAAAGTGGTGTGAAAATAATGCCATATTTGAAACTCTGTTTCGTAGAAACCACAAGTGTGCAACAGAAAGAAAAAAACCTGCAAAAATTTATTTCTGGTATTTCATTTTCAACTTTCATGGTTTCAAAACATTTTTATCAGCTTCAGATTAAGGCAGTGTTTTATTCCCATATACCTCCTATCCTATCATGTAGATGCATGAAGATGTGCAAAAAGTTAAACTCTTACAATACAGCAGTAAAAAAACCTTTTTAAAACATATTATTTACAGTTTATTGTCCAGCACAGTATATACATCAAGACACTGTTTCTGTCCATTGTATACTTTATGGAAACTCACAAATTAGCAAAAACAAATCACTGTGTTCCTATATAAAATATTTCATCTTTCACCGCTGAAGAAATAAAAATACTTACAGTATTAAACAACATACATAAGGCATCATTTTTCAAGAGTAAATAATTCTTTGATGAGTTACAGTTCAGTTTCTTCACGCCGTTTGACTCGAGCTCCTTTAACCAGCCATCCACAGTGTGAAGGGAATCAGAACTGTGGGAAATGTAGTTGACGGTCCCAAACCGAACCAAACAATAGCAAAAATTCCGAGGAGGACTGTGATGATGATGCTGCGCTGGTCTCTGATGATAAGTTTCAGGCACTCACAGAACTAGAAAACAAAAGAAATAGCAGGAAATGTTTTATCACATTTTGACAGATTTCATCAGGAATAAATCTTTGTGAATTCTATGTATGGGGAAGTTACACCTGCTTCAGGATACTTCAGACAAGGTTTAACTTAAAAAATGTTGCTATGAATCCCACGTTATGGAAGCTATATGGTTTCTCACTGCTGGGGTGAAACTGCTTAAGACCTTATTAACTTTAGTTCAGCATTAGTAATGAATACAAGTTCACCACAGGTTTGGTTTTACTTATATTATTTGTAAGAAACGGCTATGCTTGTTTTTTATTTCCAGAAAGCAGCTGAGTCTGATGGCAATTACGACTTAATTAAGATGTCTGGGAACCATTCTGGCTGTGTGATGCAAACCTGGAAACTTAAAAAAAAGAAGAAAAATAGGAATGCAATGGTTTTAGAAATTTAAAAAGAAAGTGATTTTATCACCTCTGAGCATGCATGATTTGTCAGCTAATGCCAAATGCATGTAATACCTCTGTAGCTAACAAAGTGTGAGTTTATAGGCTCCAGTGTGAGATTTCCATGGCACAACAGACACATGTTACTTCTTCCCATTCTGATGTGAATCAGGTTTATTGATGATAATTTGATATTGGATTTGCAAGCAAGTTTTTTGTTTGTTTGGGTTTTTAGGTGCTAAACATGGCTTCATCATAACCTGAAAACACCCGATCAGATCCCTTTATCACATGGTGATGATACTTAAACACACACACACAGTTTGGTTGTGCACCAAACAGATATCATGATTTCAATCAGGGTACACTGTTTAAATGCAAATAAACATTTGTAGTGACTTTTAGTAGGCTACTGTACCTTTTCTGTTTGCTGACTTGTTGCGCATCCGTATCTACAGTGAGTCACAAAGTGCTCACAGTTATTCCACAGCAGGCTGTATGGAAACATTCCCATTAATTTCTCTGCTCTCTGTGCGACGGATTCGCTGGGAAGAGGCTGCGTCTTCATCATCTTATCAATATTGTTTACCCGGATGCTCGAGCCATAGGCAAAGTCCTCCAGTGTGTCCACCCGCACGGTTGCACACCTGTACATGCAGCCGAGGATGAGTCTTTTATTTGTAATGACAGAACTGATGAGCTTGTTGTTGTTTGTTAGCACAGGGAGAATGTCGGGGATAAGGTGAGCTACTTTATTGTCACCTAAATAAATCCCGAAGTGGGTAAAAAGTGTTCTGGGGACCTGTAGCAGGTCTCCCCGACGGAGAGGCAGATAAGGAGCGCACTGCGCGGGACGCTCTCGGTCCCGTCGCTCCGCGCAGCTGGATGCAAAGAGTTGGAGATGAAAGAGAAGGGAGAACTTCTCCACCAGAAACGTCAACAGCTGCAGCATCGTGAGAGATTTAAGAGAAGCCTCCGAGCGTGTTTCGTTGAAATTACCCTTTTATCCAAAGTGGCACGAGACACAATAAAGGTCGGAGTAAAATCCAAGAATGTGATTGGCCGCTACAGGTCTTACGCAAACGTGCAGTCTCTGTAATTGGCTTTGAGTTAAGCAGCATCTTTCCTTTAGTAGCCTACACATGCTGGTTTAATTACAACTTTGTCGTGAAATTCTGAAAGACCAGGACCAGTCACGTTTTTCTACTGGTGTCCAGTCAGCATTCTGGGACCCATGTTGCTCACATTCCTTTTTGATCTGTTTATTCCTCGGTGTAGCCTACTGGAATAGTAACTCTATTAATGTGGTTCTCATTTAATTGTTTATTTATTTATTTATTTATTTGTTTGTTTGTTTATTCATTTATTTATTTAATCTGCAGCCATATGCAGCACCTTGCAGCCATCCGAAGTGATGTAAAATCTGCCTGCTGTTTTCTTGTTCGTGCCTGGAAACGTGCGGATAAAAGGCACGTTTGGAAGGCTACATGTGGTAACCACTCTCGTGTTGATAGAAAATATTATTTTGCCCTTTACCCGGAGATTTAGTTAAGATACTTAGAATAAAAATGAAAGACTTAGTCGCAACAAGGCTTGGTTTCCTCTTAATGCCATTGATAGACCGAATCAAAACTGAAATCAGAGCTCCTTCAGTCTTCTGGGCTGTATCTTTGGTCTCATGCTCATGAGTTTAAATGACTCTGTTCAGGGAATAAGCAAAAATGGAGGGTTCATATATTCATGATTTGATTCTTATTTTGATAATTGAGCTGATCAGTATTAGGGCAATGGCACTCAGAGGAGTTTATGTTTATCAGACAAGAATACATTTTAATGAATGTCTTGAACAAACATCCATCCAGGATTAGCATGGTAAATCTCTTTTGATGGATCTTTTGGCAAGATTACCGTAATCCTGTTGGTTTGAGTTACATGCTCATCTTTTAACTCAGAAAGTATTAAAGAAACACTGCTGCTTTTGATTCATCATTCTGACCTATATTCTGTAAATTCCTTGTAAATGAAGGATTCATGGAGTTTGATATGGGTCAGTTGCCTTTTCAGCCTGTGGGAAGGTTAGTTTAACCCACATAGCATGACCTATTTTTGAAGTGTGTGCAATTAACAAGGTGTCTAATATAAACCATAACGGCCTTTACACAACATCAGAAACTTTAAGAAATTACATGCAAATAAAGGAATCATATTCTGCTGTCACTGTGTGTTTAGTGGGTGTGCCAGCAATGGCAGGATAGTCTGAAGCTTAAAAAACACTTACCAGTAGTTAGTATCAAATTAATATTGACTGTTGTTTACTGAGAACTAAAATTGGCCTTTACAAGACTTACTCAATAATCCCAAACTCTAAATTTACTATTTAAAATTCTGATTTTAAAGGAAAGCACTGTTAGGATTATTTTCTTAGATATGTTTTAAACCAGGAGAAAATTTATGTAGGAATATGAGGAGATAATAAAACTATATGAACTATGTGACCTTGTATCTTTTCATGTGAATACACCAAGGTATTAAATAGTAAAATGAATAGGAAATGTTTTCCAGCTATGAGAAATGAAAACTGAAAGGAAGAAATCTCAAATACAATAGATTTGAGTTGAAATTAGAAGTCAATTTAACATAAGTTTAGAAGAGTTGCTGTAAATAAATCTTGGTGAGCTTCCACTGTGTTCCTTCTAAATGTTACATGCTGTGCTGTACTGATGGCATTGATAAAGTTTAAAAATGCTGAATATTTTGCAGGTTCTATAAACACTTTTTTAATTTCTTGATCTAATCATTTTTTTCCAGCAAAAGAAAGTAAAGATCCAGAACATATTCTTCATTCTCACATGGAAACCATTTGAGTGAGAAAACATAAGAGAAAGGTTGTTGTCTTATTGTTTTTGTTTAATGTAGAACGAACACTTCTTTAAATGTGTTACAGCTTGTTTGTGAGTGTTTGTATATGTTTTTTGCTTTTAGTAAATGGCATAAACATGTTTTTTGTCTTTAGTTCATTGAGGCTGGAAGTTTTATTGCTCCATGTGGAACAGCTGTCTCCTATTTCCTTAGTAAATCTAGTTTTTGACAGAAGTTGGACTCATTTTCTTTCTTTATAACTTTTAAAGATTAAACTTGATGGTTTTAGGTCTAAACAGAGTACTGGACATGATACCATAAATTATTTTGCTGCCAACATCAACAGTCCTGATTTCTAAGTGATAAAAGCTTCCGTCCAACCGGAGGTGAACTTCTTCTATCTCTGGAGTGAAAGTCGTGTATGGTAATGACCCGGGAGGACGGATCCACACAGAGTTCCTCCAGGCCCAGGAGGATTGAGCTGGAGTTGTCTTGCATGGATATTTGAAACTGGACTGGCACACTGGGATTGTGATTCTGCTTTTTAAGAAAAGTACAGGATGGTGTTCTAACAGGAGCATGATCATTTTTACTGCCAGTCTTGGAACAGTTGAACAGAAGGTAAGGCAGGTTTATACAGCATCAACTACAGGAAGATTTAAAATGCTGTTTGGTAAAACAAACCTTAGAAAATAAGAAGAATAATTTAAAATCCAAAAAGGTAAATCCCAATCAATTCCAGCTTAAAGAAATGATTGACTCAAAACCTCTAATAAAAACTACTGAAAGGTGGGTGAGAGCAGTGACATAGTTTAGTTAGGTTTATTTGGTTTCCTGTTTTATTTTGATATGATTTCTGTTTTATAACATGCATTTCTGTTTAGATTTATATCCTGCTCATTGCCTTCACATGGTTTCCTTCAGCTTATTATTCCACCTGTGTCTTATCATTCCTGTCTGTGTGTTTATACTCCCTGGTTTATATTAGCCTTGCAATTCAGTAGTTTCTTATAAGTCTTCAGTAGCCTAATAATCTTCTATTTGTGGTATTTCTGTTTGGTTTGATTGTTCCTCATCCTGATTATCTTTATTCTGTCTGCCTCCTGCCTGCATTTTGGTCCACACTTCACTTCCTTACTGCTCAACCTGACAAACAGAAGGTGCCTTTCACCTGCATTCAAATAAACTGTGTGTTTCAGCTGACCTGAGGCTTTTTAGGAATTTGTTCCAAATATGTGGAGTATAGAAGCTAAATGCAGCTTCTCCATATCTGGTTCTGACTTCAGGAACTGATAAAAGACTGGATCGAAATTACCTAAAATATTGGTTCATATTGGTACAATGATCTCTGATGTATTTTGGTCCTAAACCATTCAGAGCTTTGAAAAAAGTGTGCCAAATGTAGATTAAAATGGAAAACTTACACCCTTACATTCACTTTAGCAGGTAAATGGACATCTTAGCTTCTTTATGTAT
>JBAMIG010000004.1:12426114-12441890 GCA_037177335.1 Kiunga ballochi
AAGTATATGGTTAGTTTGCTTAAACATATATTGCATAGTCTTTATATGCTTAAATATACTTCAATTATTTCTAAAGTTAACTCAATCTGTACAATAAATTTAGCATTTAGCATGCCATTTAGCAGAGACTATTTGCTGTAAACGTTTAAACCGTATTGAACATGAAAGTTTATAACGGGGTAAAACTTCTCAAAAAATGTGTGTAGTGAAACATATTTATTGACTAAATGTAAACCTTATGTTCTTTAATTCCTATATACTAATTATTGGTGCTTTTTTTTAAAGAAAAAAAGTATACTTAGTATCATTAAAGGTGTATGGTAAAATACTTATATACTTGGTTTTAGACTTTTTTCATACTATTAAAAATAAGCCAAGTACAAGTCACTATACTTTTCTAAACTACAAAAAAATAATATATAATAAGTAAACTTCCAGTCCTAATTTTAGTATAAAATAAGTATACTTGTAGTACACTTGAATATACTACTTTTTGCTAAGGGTACAATGTTTTTAAGATAAAAACTACTTTCTCCTATCCAATTGACCTTATTTAAATACACACACGCATACACCTAAATACTACCAATCACGTTGGTTAACATAAGGCTACACACTCATCTACAGATGCAGGCAGCCCCTGCAGGACAGCAGTAGAGCTGCTTATGGAGGGATTTAGGAGCATTACTAAAAATTAGAGGTGTTCACAGAACCTCCAAACCCCCAAGATACCAGTTTGTATCTTGGGGCTTTGGGGTTTGTATTTGTCTGATGGCATCTGTAAGAGGAAAGCCTAATCCACCAGCTGCCCCCTCCAGAACCCACTGAGGCCAAAGGATTTACTTCTATATTCATCCTAAATCAGTAAATAATACATTTAAAGCAGGGTAAACATTTATTTGTTGGATGTTAAATAAAAACACATTTATTTTACACCTTATTTCTTCTGGAAATAAAGCTGGATTTGAATTGGAACTACTCCGTGATTTGCTAAACATTATTTAGTATGTATCAAAAACATGTTAGGAATACAAGTTTAACAGAACATTACAGATGCAGTGTTTAATCTGAACTCCTGTTTACACAGTGTATTTACTTTGACATGTGGACTGGCAGTACTTGTTCCTGCATCATTGGTCTCCTTTCTGTGATCTTTTCTCCTGTCCAAATTCCACCACACTCCTGGTATGGGGTTGTGTCAAATAAGCTTTCAAATAAATTAGTGGGAATTTTGGCCCTACATAAAATTTGAATTCAGATTTATTTGGCATTCAGCAGTCACAAAATGTCAGTAACAAAATGCACACATGTGAAAACACTTTATGGTTGTATAATAAAAATAGAATATTCAGGAAATACTTTATTCAAATAACACTGATAGCAGCTGAAAATTAATGAAAGGGGTGTTTACTCCTTCACGAAATTGCTTAATGTGGCCAGTAGATGGCTTTTACCCCAGCTCTGCAACAGATGGCAGTGTGGCACCCATTATCCTCTATGCAGTTTCCACCTCTCATAAGGACTCTTGACTGTTGTGTTGTGTTATCAAACCAGATAATAAATGCTTTATTTTCATTTTAAGTGTGAGCACACATACGTTGGCTATGCGATGATGTTACAATTCATGTAAAATCTTTTCTGCCCTGTCAGAAAAGGCCATTGTTGTGCTTTTACTGATTGTAACAATTGAAATGGGTCTTTAGGACTATGTCAGGTGGTTTGCCACACAAAATTCCTAGAACTTAGTGCTGGATACCACATCCACAGTGGTACTCAGGGGTTTAGGCATATGTGCATGTTTTTTCTTTCTTAAATCTACCACCGTCTTAGTAGTTTTCATTTTATTTCCAAATGTATTTAGTTATTTTTAACAACACACAGTGAACAGTTCAATGTGGTTGTAAAAAAATATTTTTAGTGAAAATGCAGTAACATTTTTAGAACATGCCGTGTCGTTGTTAGTGTATGTGAGGATCTGACCGGTAGGCGGCGCTGACACTTTTCTTTTACGGTTTTGGTCTCGTTTACTTCCGGGTCATTTTCAATCGGCTGGTTTGTGGCGTTGGTCATGTTTTAGTGTCGTTGATACACGTTGATTGTTATTTCTTTATTTTTTGTTTTAAAAAAAGTATCACATTTTCCCAACACCGTGTAATACCAGAATATTTTCATCAAAATGTCTGAGGTAATACTTTGAGTTTGTCTTTGCTCTACATAAAAACGCTACCGACAAGACACAATGATGGACGCGGCTAATTACAGGAACAGTTAACGTTCACTGCTTTTAAGTGTTGGCTGCGAAAGTTAAGGTCGTAGATGCTGCCGTGTTTTCCATTGGTTTGATACTAAATGTTTTTAAAACAACTTAATTCTTCTACAGGACGTGCAGAAACATTCGGTCCACACTTTGGTGTTCAGATCCCTGAAAAGGAGTCATGACATGTTTGTGTCTGACCATGCTAAGGCCGTCTCCCTGGACGATGAAAGGTGAATGTGATTATTTATAGTAATTCCGGCCTGTTTTAATTGAATTTTTATTATTGTATTTTATTCATTTTGATGTATTTGTTTATTTACTAACCCATGTGGTTGCTTATATACCCATATAAACAAGTTCAGCTTTAATTGGCTCTATGCTAAGTGTATCTGTGTGACTATCATCACAAACCACATTGTTAGCATGAAGTCATGGTAATAACATTATAAATATTGTTTTTGTGTTTTAAAAAGTGGGGTTAGTTATGTTATTTTTTAATATTCCCATGCATCTCTATACTATTTATTGAAAACCTCTAGTGATGGTTGAATAAATTGCTTATGAAATGTTTTAGTGGAAATAAAGGTTAATAGATAAGATAAATTAGTATAATAAAATGCTCATGTTTGCTGGCTGCAGGTAAACTAATTACACTGATGAACTGTATTATCTTTGTGCATTACGTCAGACAACATACACAACATACAATCAGGATGTATATTTATGTATATAGAATATTTTTTGGAGAATCATCTGACAGTTTTCTGCATTTACAGCCACAAAATGAAGATGGGTGTGAAACTGAAAACAGAATACAACCAAGTTTTACATATGCCCGTCCTGAAAGAAGGGAAAGACAGGGTCCCACACCAACCAAGCAGCCTGCAACTCCACCAAAGCTATGCACAAGCAGGTGAGAAGAAAACTATAGGAAATGTTCCCATGATCATGTTTAGAGATGATCATTACATAGACTAAGTACGTTTCTTTTACACCTTCAAAATAAACTCAAGCTTGATTATAGTTGAAGGTTTTTGTTTTATTTTTGTTTGGTTGTTGTTTTTTTTGTTTGGTTGTTTTTTGTATTTTCACTTTCAAAATCCTATTATTTAGGTGAGGATCCAGAATACCTGATTACTGGCACACATGCTTATCCCTCTGGACCTGGTAAATATAATTCCTTTAGTAATATTTGTTATTGTTGCCATTTTTAGTGAATCTGTATTAATGAAACTTTTATACAATCAACTTTCATTCAACAGGCGTGGCTTTGACAGCTGACACAACGATCCACAGGAATCCCAGCGAGGCTGGAGTACACTCAATGGCACTGGCTTTACCGCCTTCACAAGCAAGGTAAACTCACTCTTGTACATTATAAAAATAAAACACTTAAATGATTTTTTCCTTCTTAAAAAGCCTGATATTAGACGAGTGACATCTTTTACTAAATGTTTTTCTTGTGGGTTTTATTAGGCAGGACATTAGCCGCACTGCGGCCAGCATTGCCGACATTCATCGTCATGCAGGGGGAGCAGAGAGAGTTCATCCTCAGTCAACTACAGTGGTAAGCTAAGTTCAATTTCCCCATCTACTTTTATCAAACCACCTGTGTTTGTAACATCTGCTGGAATAAGAACAAAGCTAAAAGAAGTTGCATTTTAGTCACTCATGGATGGAGGTGCCACCAGAAATTCAGCCCTCATGAGGAGAGCACCAACGATGCCTAAACCACAGTGGCATCCACCATGGAAACTGTTTAGGGTAAATATGTAGGATTTCAGACTTGATCTTTTATGGAAGTTCAGTGCAATGATGGTGAGAAAAGCGTGCACGTTGAATGTGTGTTTGTTAAACTGTAGTTTGTGTTATCTCTCAGGTCATTAGCGGTCATCTTGGTTGGGTCAGATCCATTGCTGTGGAGCCTGGAAATCAGTGGTTTGTCACAGGTTCTGCTGATAGAACTATCAAGGTAAATCATCCGGAATTTGATTTTTTTATCTGATCATTATTGTGTATTTTTTGTTTAAATAGAAATAATAAATAAAATCACTTGAGTATTAACATTGTTTTATTCTAAGATTACGAGACTCCAGAATCCATATCTGTGGTTTTTTCAGATTTATTACAATACCTGATGAACATTAAAGCTTATTTTTGTCTAAAGAACTGTAGTTGGACAAAATAACCTTAATGGTTCCTTACCTTTATCCAGAGCCAAATTTCATCTTGTTGCATGACAGCTTTTAGTGGCAGATTGAGGCTGAAACATGACGACATGTGCATTCTCACCTTATAAAATGTTATTTTCACTCACTTTTGCTAGTTACTCTGGTAACTTTATTCCTTCTTTAAAAAAGAAGAGTTAACACCATCAAAACCTTTAAGACAACAAATTTGAGTTTGTGTTTCATATTTGTGTCAGTATCCATCATATTACTTTAAGCTTTGCAGCTTCTTGTCCTGCAGTTATGAGCAATATCAATACTTTCCCTTTTGTGGTGTTCAGGGAATGATATATTTTTTCTACGTGAAATGACTTCTACAGATCTGGGACCTGGCCAGTGGAAAACTCAAACTGTCTCTGACTGGACACATCAGTACAGTGCGCGGTGTGGCAGTGAGTAGCCGAAGCCCTTACCTCTTCTCCTGTGGAGAAGACAAGCAGGTCAAATGTTGGGATCTGGAGTACAACAAGGTACAATTCAAAATGAGGCAGAAATGTTCTTTAAAATGTTCATTTAAAAAGATTTCAAATAAAAATCAGTATTTTAGTGTTTTTTTTTTTTTCATTTCTGTTTTTCAGTCTCCTGACAGTATGACTTTCTTTTAGGTTATCAGGCACTACCATGGACACCTGAGTGCTGTGTATGATTTGGATCTGCATCCAACTATCGATGTGCTTATGACATGCAGCAGAGATGCCACTGCAAGGGTAGGTTGTAACTAGAATTAGATCGTTATGGTTACAACTGACATTTGGAGATGATATTAATTTGCAAAAAAAGTATAAATATTTGCAAATTTCAACAGTTAATGTTTTTAAATGCCTTTAAGCATATTTAACACACAGAGTGCTGAATGTCCCCAATGTCAGCAGCATCTTTTAAAGTAAACTCAAAATTTACATGAATAAATAAATAACTTCTTGAAATTTTATAACGGAAATAAAACAAAGTTAAATAAAATTAGCAAACAAATGTAAGTCTTAACTCAAACAAACAGCCTGAGATTGTGGTGCAAAAAGCAGAGCTGCTCAGCGAGACGCTTCCTTTTAAATAAATAAATTGCAGAGACATCACTGTGCTCACATGGGACTCGAGGGTCGTGCACAAAGTAACTTTTTTTTTTTGCAAGTAGCTGGAAATGCCCTTCATTTAGTCTGTGTTCTGCTTGTTGATCACTGGCTCCTTGATGTAGAGATTGAGCTAATCCTCAACACGTATACAGAGCAGCAGGTCACCTGTGTAAGGAAGAAGTTTAACACTCATCAACATTCATGTTACTGTAGCTAAAAGAAACACACTAGTAACAAGAGAGACTATCTATCCATGAACACCATGCAGTTTGTGTAGGCTTTATATAGCAGTTGCTTAAATTTCCTTAAGTCTTCAGCAGCAATATCTTGTCCTCTCTGCAAGTCTTTTGGCTTTACTTTGACAATGCTTATATGTGCTGCTCAGAGGTCAAAGAGTTTTTTCAAAGAGATCTCAGACCATTGAGCCAGATCTGTTACAGCAGGGGTGCCTTAAATGTGTCCCTGTTCCAATACACCTAGCTTACATTAAAAGGATCCAGCAGCTAATGAAGTTCTGCACAATGACGGATTCATATGAGTCGGGTGTGTTGGAGCAGGGACATCAATTTGAGCCAGGTAATGGAAAATAGCCGAGCTAAGGGAAACCAAAAGATTGCATCAAATCTAGGCTTTGATCCAATCCCCAACCTGAGCAAGCATGAGGCGACAGTGGGAAGGAAAACTCTCCTAACAGGAAGGCAAAACCAGACTCAGAAGGCAGGAAAGACAGATAAGCATTGCAACATTAACATCCAGGTCCAAATACAGCGTCCTCATTCTGTCTGAGTTTAAAGGGAGACAATTTGGAGCCATCCAAGTCTTTGTCTTTAAGACATCTTTAATTTAATGGACTGATTGGTTTCATTGGGCTTCATGGATAAGTAAATCTGAGTATCATCGGCTAAATTCTACTAACCTCCAGTCTCCCTTTTCTTACAGGTGTGGGACATCAGGACAAAAGCTAACGTGCACACGCTAACTGGTCACACCAACACGGTTGCCACAGTGAGATGCCAGGGAGCTGAACCTCAAGTTATTACTGGTAAATAAGTTAGTTTTATTTAAATGGCACCATTTTCACTGCTGTGTGTAACTGTTTTCTAAGACTTACATGCTCGCTGGTGTGACCCCTGTGTTTTTTGCAGGCAGCCATGATTCCACCATCAGACTGTGGGATCTGATCGCTGGAAAAACCAGAGCGACTCTGACAAACCACAAGAAGTCGGTCCGAACTCTGGTGCTGCACCCGAGACAGTAAGTGAGCACATACAAGGTTTAGTGTAACGCAAAATACCTTTTTAAAGAGTAAGTACACCCTGTGTTTAGCATAACTCCACCTGCTGCCTTATTCAAAAAAGGCTAGACCAGAGGTAAGGAACCCTGGTCTTCAAGAGCCGTATTTCCTGCAGGTTTTCCATGAATCCCAGGCCCGGCACACTGGATTCAAATGAACGAGTCAAAGCTTGATAAGCTGCTGGATCCCTTTGATTTGAATCAGGCGTGCTGGGCCAGGGAAACATGGATAACCTGCAGGAAATGGATCAAGGATCAGGGCTAGAAGTTGCAAGTATATGAGTGAGGTCTGTGGTAGTTAGGGGCCAGAAAGGAGGGCTGCTCTTTAATACACAGACAGCAGCTCAACAAGCTTCAGCAATACAGATTCCCAAAGTACCTACATCACAGTCTTTGAAGAGGAAGACGTTTACACCCCTGTTTTAAGGAAATAAATTGATTAAAAAATGTTAATCTAATTATTATGTAGCACATCTAATAACGTGTAAAACTGGATGGTGTTCATTTAGAGTTTTATCATCTGAGCAACTCGGTTAGTTGTGCTGCTGTAACTAATGGTACACAAAGGTAGAAATCTCGTTCGCCCAACGTGTTTTACAGATACACATTCGCCTCTGGATCAGCTGATAACATCAAACAATGGATGTTCCCGGATGGCAGCTTCATCCAGAATCTTTCAGGCCACAACGCCATCATCAACACTTTGGCTGTGAATTCTGATGGCGTGTTGGTGTCTGGAGGTAACAGCATGTAGTCATACAGTCAGCTGTTGTTTTGTCTTTGCCTTTTTCCCTGCAGTCTCAGGTTAGAAACACATGTTTGAAATTAGGGTTAGTCATCGGAATGATCTTTTTCCCCCGTATAGCTGATAATGGCACGATCCACATGTGGGATTGGAGGACGGGATACAACTTCCAGCGGATTCATGCGGCCGTCCAGCCTGGATCTCTGGACAGCGAGTCTGGAATCTTTGCCTGTGTGTTCGACCACTCAGAGAGTCGACTGATCACTGCAGAGGCCGACAAGACCATTAAAGTTTACAAAGAGGACGACATGGCTGTAAGTAATGCAAATGGATCAAACTGGTTTTCTGTGCTTAAGTCAGCAATAAAATAACGATTTATCTTTATCCTTTGTGCAGACCGAAGAAACCCACCCAGTCAACTGGAAACCAGAAATCCTCAAGAGAAAAAGATTCTGAAGTTGTTGCTTTTTTTTCTATTTCCCTCATTTCTGTAAAGGGGAGTTTTATTTTTTACCTGTTTCTGTTGTCGTCGCTCCCAGCAAGTTTTATTTTGTAGTTTTCATCAAGCAGACTGCTCGTCTCAGGAGAAGTCACTAAAAGCTTGCTTTATTCTAACAACCATTTGCAGATTTTTTGTACAAATTCGGTCCAATAAAGTTGCCAATTCAAACAACCAGGAGTCTCCCTGATGGTTCTGGTCTGTCTGAGCCACCAACAGAAGCCATTTTCAGATTCAGACTGTGGGATTTGGTGTAAATCCATTTTTTTTATAGAGAAACTGCTTTTCCTTCATGGGAATTAGATAAAAAAAAACACATTTTTTACATACTTTATTTTTGCAGCCTGTTTTCATGCAACTCATTAATTTATGTTTGATGACAATGTAGGACTTTATAAAACATTTGGCATCTTACTCCGAGATGTGTCTTTAAATGACTATTTAAATGTATTAGAATATTTGGTTAATTCCTATAATATGACATTATTCTAAAGTTTTATAACAAACAGTGGCAACTTGTTCTGATCCTGAACATCAGAGCCAGATGAGTCTAATGTCTCATAATTTTATTTTTCCGTGTAGCTGCTGCTACATTTTTGCTGGTTGGTGCTTAGTCCTCACATCTACTTGTGTCTTGTAGGCCCCGCTTTGCTCTGAGCTTCTTCAGCTATAAAGGGCTGGTGTTTGCTCCAGCAGCGGCCGTCTCACCTGAAATGTCTGCCATGGAGTGAACTTACTAAGGGACTTAAATATAAATACACAGGAGATGACAGAACTCATCTGCTGTGAGAACAATGGGCGCACTCTTTATGTTTTAACGTTTACACAAATATGAATAGGACCAAGCAGTTCTGCAAATGAATGATAAAGTTTTTAGAGGAAGAGGCAGTAATAGTAAGGTAAAAAAAAAAATAATTCTGCACATTTTATAAATACATCACAAGTAGCCTATTAACTGTTGGCTCAGATAGATAGATATTGTTTTCCTGAGCTGAAAATTGACCACATTTTCCACTAGGGGGAGCCACTTAAATGGCTCATGACTAATTAAACATTAACTAGCCTATTTTATTATTGTCCTTTATTTTAATTTGATGGAATAAAAGACTGAAGTGTTTTATGTCAGTGAACACTTTCAGACAGTCTCTTTGCTCTCCACCTCGTGTTGATCTTCAGCAGGTCAGAGATAATAAGACCACTCAACGTAATCTTTCGTCCTGATTAAGTAGCTGTGGCCACAGATGGAGCTGAGCAGCGTGGGTGCGCGGGCCACGAGGAGGAGCGTTAAGTGCGCGCGCACATGGTCCACTGCTGGACACTTGAGTCGTTTGAGGGGCAACGAACTGGGGATTTGCGCATCATCGTGTCCTTTTAAATCCCCCGGTCCGTGATTTTACTTTGATGGGGAGCAACTCCAGTCTGATTATTTGCGCGTAAAAATGCACAATTTATTTTACATTTGTTTTTTAAGATTTTTTTTCAAACACGACTGGAGCTTGTGATTAGAGGTGGGGAAAAATGTAGTCTTACTTTACTTTTTACCAAACAAAAGCCCGAGCTATGTGTAGAGGAGGAATGGATCGCAATGATGCATCAAATGCGCTCCTGCAAACGCTCATCCTGGCACTGCTTTGCGCGCAGGCTCTAGGGCAGGTTTCCAACCTGACGCTGTCTGTTAAAGAGGGTCTACCTGCCAAAACTATCGTTGGAGATCTTGGGGCTGTATTAAGCAGTCCCAGTACGGGATTCTTCATCTCGGAGAGCAGAGACTCACATGTTTTCAGAGATTTGGAGATAGACGCGGACACGGGCATTATCTCCACGGCTGTGATCCTAGACAGAGAGAGCAGAGATAAGTATGAATTTGTGGCAGCAACCCTCACGGGGGAAATGATAAAAGTAAGAATAAAGGTAGAAGACGTGAACGACCACGCACCCGTGTTCCAATCTGAGAAGGTGGATTTGGAGATATCTGAATTGAGTCCGCTGGGGAGTCGCTTTCAGCTTGAAGGTGCAAAAGACAGAGATGAGGGTGAGTTTGGTACGCAGGGATACAGGATCACAGACAGTCAGATGGCTGAGTTCTTCCATCTGGACTATCGCATTGAGAGCCACCTCAGTCTGGATCTTATCCTTAGTAGCAAACTCGACAGAGAATCACGGGACTTGTATTCCTTGACAATTGAGGCATTCGATGGTGGGATCCCATCCAGGACAGGGACCATGCAGGTGAGCATCCACGTTCTGGATGAGAACGATAACCCTCCTGTGTTCAACCAGACTGAATACCATGCCTCAGTGCGTGAGGATGCTCCTGTCAGATCTGTCGTGTCTCAGGTGCATGCCACTGACCGGGACCAGGATGAAAATGGCAGAATCTTCTATGAGATCAACAGGCGACAGAGTGACCCATATGAGGTTTTCTCCATAAATGAAACCACTGGGGTGGTTTATCTTAACAAGCCGCTGGATTTTGAGATACAGGCATTTCATGAGCTCATCATCAGTGCAAGAGATAACGGTGCCCAACCTGAATTCAGCAGCACCTTTGTGGGTGTCAAGGTGCTTAATATCAATGATAACAGTCCCATCATCAATGTGTTGTTTCTCAGTGAGACAGGAGATCCAGTTGTCTCAGAGGCAGCAACTGTTGGGGATTATGTTGCTCGGATTTCAGTGTCAGATCCAGACCTCAAAGAGGAGAGGATCACAGTAACACTTGAGGGAGAGGATGGAAAATTTTCCCTCAAGCAAACAGATGATTTTCTGTATGCCTTGTGTGTAAACTCTGAGCTTGACAGGGAAGAGAAGGATCTGTATGAGCTGAAAGTGCAAGCATCTGATTTTGGGAGTCCTCCTCTGAGCAGTGAAATGAACTTCCTCCTTAAGGTGTTGGATACAAATGACTGCCACCCAGTCTTTGACAAGGATGCATATATGACCAGTATTGCAGAGGATGTTCCACAGGGGAGTTCACTTTTACAGATTCGGGCCCGAGATGCAGATGAGGGAACCAACTCAGACATCAGATACGCCATCCAGAAGTCCAACCAGAGCAGCCTGATCAGCATTGACCCAGATTCAGGCCTGGTCACCACAGCAGCATTGCTCGACAGAGAGATGCAGACAAAGGTTTGGTTCCTTGTGGTGGCAACAGATGGAGGGGAACCAGCTCTGTCATCAACAGCTACTGTAACGCTGCTGGTGGAGGACGTCAATGACAACGAGCCAGTGTTCCAGCAGCAGCTGTACAACACGTCCATACAAGAGCACAGCGATGTTGGAAGCTGCTTTTTACAAGTAAGTTTGAAGCCGTGTAACTTAAAATGTAACATAAAAATAAAGGAGTTTTCTAATGTGGTGGTATTATAAGACAGCTGTCTGCTGGCAGCAACTGCATCAAACTAAGGAGAGTCACCTCTTACTAGAGCCTGGAGAAAACTTGAGGGACACATTTGTTGCTGTTTGTAAAGAAAATTATCCAGATTAACACCACTCGCCTTTTGTACAAACTCTGCCTCAAATATGAGATGTGTCTCAGTATATGGACTCATAATAACACATATTTAAATGTAATGAGAACTGTAGGGAGGCTGGAAAATATTGTAATTGTATGTGCTGAATTCCAGTAGCAGACACTAATATTCACTCATGGTTCAGTGGAAGATGACTTTAAACACAATAACCATGTCTTCACGTAGAGCATGGCAGATGCTGGGCCTTTCTGCCAAAAAAAAATATTTTTTGTCCAGAACATCTCCCCATAAGAAACAGCTAAGAATGCGTGTGCACAGTTTTTCAACTTTACCTTTAAAAGAATAAAACTGAGCTTCTTTGCAAAGCATCAAACCATGTCCTTTTTGACTTGCTGTGACTGTTTAATGTTTCTTCAAACAAAAGTAGAACTCAGCCTTATGCACAATGGCATCAGTGTTCCTCATAACACACACAACATACACCCTTTTTAGTTCAGCTCAGTGGGCTTCGTATGACAGATGCGATGCTTGGTGCCACCCTCCAACTGCTCGGCACTGGCGTAAGTCCAATACAACAAAAGCTTTATGTAAAAAACAAAACAAAACAAAAAAAACCTGCTTTTTATTTTGTAAACACAAGAGAAATGAGTGGAGGCTGAACATTGTTGTCTGACTGATCATGAAGTATGTTTTAGGCCCTTAGTTTCTTTTAATGTGATAAAGTCAGTTGTAATAAATTATAATACATGAGAATCAGAAGGTGAAGAAGAAAAAGGATGAAGCGTGATGATCAAACCTTTTTTTTTTTCACAACTGTGTTCTGACACGAATGTATGGTCAGAGTTAATTATGGTCTGTATTTGATGGGTGTGCTACAATACATCTCAAATAAGACCTTGATCACTGTTGCTGAAACTTCCTGAGATCAGAGTCCATCACTTTTATGACCACAGAATGAGCGTCCAGCTGTAAGATGTGTGTCTTGTCACGGCCGCAGTCTGACACAATAGCAGGGAAATCTCTCAGATCTCAGGCGGGTTTCTGTTCTGACGTATGAAGTCATTTGTTCACTGCTGAGGTGACCGTCCATGCAGGTTTTTCCTTTTATGGTTTTATGATGTTGACTTTCTGTAAAAGAAAATCTATGATGATTTGTAGTTACCAAAAAGATTAGTTACTAATAGTGAAAGACAGACGTCTCATTTTATTTTATTTTATTTTATATGACACAAGTCCAAAAATCTTCTGGAAAAGAGAGTGAAAAAATTGTAAGAAAAACAGATTTTAAAAAGCACCTCCTGTAAACTCTACATCATCATTGTACAGTTTAATGATTCATAGGTCATCAGAGCACAGATTAAAAAACATTGAAAATACGTTTGTTTACTTAGAAAGAAAATTACTCTCATGTTGATCAAAGGTAATCCGCTGTTTTTTAAAACATCAGTTTGCTTGTCAGTGTCCAATTTATTCTGTTTTGAATTAAACAAAGGGTCTGTCTGTAGTAAAGCTCATGACACATATATAAAGCCTCTTTTCAGAAATTAATTCATAACTTTGTATATGTTACATAAATAAAAGTGATCATTTAAAGACAAATGGAAGCTGAACTAAAATTAGACTGCATTGGTCATTACTGCATGACAATGTGTACTTTTATTCGGACCTGCAGTGCAAAATCCAAACATCATAAGAATAAACGGCAGAATATCATGATGTGCAGGGATGTTCACAGGGCTTTACTGCATGAGTTATTCACAAATAAATCATTGGGACTGAATTTGTTTTGCTAGTTTACACTCTCATCAGTTAGACCAGACAATCAAAAAATCCAGCTTTAGTAAAAAATCCATTTTTTACCACTGATTCTCTGAATGGGGTTGTGGGATGGCTGGAGCCAATCCCAGCTGGAAATGGGCGAGATGATAAATGATTATCTATATTTGAATTTTTTCATAAAATTTCTTTAGCAGCTACAGTATATGTCCATATTTGATACCTTATAATAGTAAATCGTGTCTGTGCAATGTATTTTTGTATCTTAATATCTGTAATTTGTTATGTTTCAGGTTGTTGCCACGGATGCAGATAGCCCTGAGTTTGGTACACTGCTCTACTCTTTGTCTGATGACTTTGATAGGCAAGACAAACATTCAGTCTTCCAAATCCAAGCGGACACAGGAAAGCTGTGTGTCTCTCAGGATATCGATCGGGATGCAGGACAGACTGTGCTTGACATTCTGATCAAAGCTGAGGATCCAGTGAGTGGACTTTAGTCTTTTTTTCAGTATAATCACATGATTAGGTTGTAATAATGTCTCTTCCTTCATGTACTTTCTGTTTTTTGATACGTTTTTTAATGTTTTCAGGGAGGCCTGAGCGCCCAAACCTATGTACACATTGAAATAGAAGACTTGAATGATAACTTTCCAGTGTTTAACCCTGAAGAATACACAGTGAGCATCAGCAGCCATACACTGCCTGGCACAGAAGTTGTCAATGTAATTGCTACTGACAGAGACTCCGGCAGGTTCGGACTGGTCACATACAGTATTCTTCCTGGAGATGTGTCCTCTTTATTTGTACTGGAGAAAAAAACAGGTAGGGGCATTAAAAATGAACTAAAGTTAACTAACTAGTCAACAGTGGAAAATAATATGGATGTATTAAGTGTTTTTATGAGCAAGTGAGTCATGGTTAGGCTTTAGTTTTTATATTGAATGATATTCAAAACTGCGTTGGGATTTTTTTTGTTGTTATTGTTGATGTTTTTCTTTGTCACATAGATCAACTCGTTACATTTTAAGTAACTTCTGTCAGTAGTAATTCCTTTATTCAGGGATAAACAGCTAGTCAATTTGTGTAAGTCCCCATGATATGATTGGCAGTGTCACAGCTCAGCAGGGGAAGGGCAGAAAGACTTTAGAAAGGTTTAGATCCCCATGTGGCTGAGGGTAAGATGGGATTTGTGCACCGCCACATTGTTTCATACACTCAATAGGACAGACACAGGCAACCCCCCCAACACACACACACACACACACACACACACACACACACACACACACACACACACACACACACACACACACACACACAGATGCACACATACACATTTACACAGAAAAAGTAAAAAAGATATTTTATCTGATCATATAGAGCTGATCTTTCCCTACATGTGCATTGTCTATGATCTGTTATTCTCAAGACAACTTAAAAAAATTTACACTGTAGGCTGGATTACTTTTAGCTAGCCAAGTGCATTTCAGAAATAAAAAATAAACACATTTTCTGGCCCTCTCCTGCTATAAATACGCAAGATAGTAGTCACAAAAATGATATAATCACAAATATTTTGACAGTTTATCAGTTCTCATAGATACCAATAGTAATAGTGTGAATCATTAAACTTTGAAACCCTGATTTTATGAAGGCAAGTTAGACACATAAAGTTGTGTATTGTCTGCATAACTGTGGTAATTGATGTTAAAGTTCTGTGGTAGCTATACTAGTTGAACATAAGAGGTCCAAGGACAAACACATGTGGACCTGTGAGGTTCTCCACAGGACATGGTCACTCATTCAGATTCATAGCTGCCAATTGGAACAAAATAACTTTAGTTGAGTGTGCTTATTTGGCTTTCACTAAACTATTTCAAAATATTTAAAATATGAAAGCTCATTTTCAACAAACTTAAAGTTAAATAAACTTAAGATGAGTCACTGAAGAAGTTTTTATAGTTTAATAGTGAGAACTGGATAAAAAAATATGATCAACTTTCAGATTTCCCAGTTTTTATCTGTCTAATTTATGGAAGGAATAAATAATATGACAGACCTATTTAAGTCTATTGAGATGACATGAGTATAAGTGCTTCTGTGACTCAGTCTAAGGTAAATCTAACTTGAAGTGCTTTCCGCCGTAGGAATGCTCTTCCTGAACTCCTCTCTGACTCACCTTGGTGCCGCCATCATGAAGCTATTCATAATAGCACAAGATGGAGAGGGCTTGACCTCAGCCCGACCTGCAGAGGTCACTGTCAATGTTTTACAAAGTGCTCAGGTTCCAGCTGTGTTCCAGAGATCACGCTACAGTTTTACAATAGCAGAAGATGCACCCCCAGGGACATCTGTGGGAACAGTGGTGGCCAACCACCCAACAGGTAAGTTTGCATCTGGCTAATGCATAATCAGCAGGTCTGTATATA
>JBAMIG010000004.1:12447084-12470541 GCA_037177335.1 Kiunga ballochi
TACTTTTGTAGTGGAGTAACTCAATTACTAACTCAGTTACTTTTTTGGAGAAGTAACTAGTAACTATAACTAATTACCTTTTCAAAGTAAAGGTCCCAACACTGGTCACGGGCAGCTGGAGCCTATTCTAGCCATCAATTGGGTGAGAGCTGGTGTATACCTTGGATAGCCAGCCCATCACTGAGCCAACACACTGTGACTGTCTCAATTCCATAGACCGCTTAAATTAGTGCTAGTGCACGCTGTGCACATTTTTCTGTAGTGCGCACTATCATGGGTAAGTGCTGTCTCAAATGGAATACACTGGCCACTTACCAGTAGAGATGTACAACCAGTTATTCTGCTTCCCACCAAAATTATTATTTTGTGTTCACTACATGGCTAAACACTGCTAATATTTATGTGTGCTAACTGTACCGCAGTCTCAAACAAAGAACTGGATCTATGAGTTATTGTAAGCACAAAATTATATATGGAGAAAGCTGCAGTGTACATTAGAACCATAACAAAATAACTTCATGCCTTTGCCGTATTGTTGTTTGCCGCCATTATTTTGAAAGTTCAGCATTTCCTTTTCTGCTCTGTCACACTAGATTATTGATGAATTTTAGACCAGCATCTGGGTAATTTCAGTGCACTGACCTTTTTGCTTAAATGCCGGTGTGAACACACTACACACCTAATTATAGTGCGCAAAGTAGTGTTAGTGCGCTGATTGAGACACGGCCACAGCCAGAGACAAACAACCAGTCATACACACACATGCACTCCTATAGATTATTTCAAAGGACCAATGAACCTAACACATATCTTTGGACAGTGGGAGGAAGCCAGAGTGCTCAAAAAGAACCCACAATAACACAAGGACAATATGCAAACTGCATAGAAAGGGCACTGTGTGAGCTGAGGCTAAACCCATCAGGTTTTCCACTGTGAGGCCGCGGTTCTATCCACTATGCAGCCTAGACCTATTCTCAGAAAAAAATAAAATATGTCCTGTTTGTACTGTAGCTTTTGTGTGAAGATACCAACAGACAGACTAAAGATGAACAATGACAAAAACATAACCTCTGCCACCACCTTAGTGGAGGTAATTAGCATTTAGCTTGACATTGCTGTCAGGAATGTACTCTTCTCATTGCAGATATGGGCTGGTGAACCTGTAGGATCCTTGGTGACAAATATGTTTGCCAAAGATTTGGATGCAGGAGAGAATGGAACAGTTTTCCATTCACTGGTCACAGGTGAGCTTTGAAAATAATCATTTTTACCTTATTAATTCCTATTTGAAAATCAGGCTCTGCATTCAATTTACTAGACCTGAGTCCAGCACAAACCCCTCTGTGTAACCACAAGGCTACCAAATGTAATAAGTAGTTTGGGACATACAGCAGGTTTATTTAGCACCGTGTAGTAAGCTTCTGGGTTTTCTCACCTTACACCTCTCTCTCCTTGGGTTTAGAAGATGATGATCTTGGGCATTTTGAGATTGATAGTAAAACCGGGGACATCAGAACAACACAGCTTTTCACCAAAAATCCTAAAGCAAGCTACATGCTGCAAATAATTGCTAAGGACAGTGGAACCACACCTCAGGAGGACACTGCAGTGATTCATGTGCAGGTAAATTCTCTGCTTCAATGACTGCAATTATTAACAGCATTTTAGAAAATAACATGTGTACATGAATAATGACATATGCATTTATCCTATAAAACATAAAACAGTCACATAGCTTGGTTTGGACACGTTGTCTCTGAAAATACGGATGACATCTATATCCGATGCAGAATAATTTGAAATCTATTAATACATGTTGTGGGAAAATACACTTATAACATGTTTTACAAATAGGCTGTAACTAAATGAAATCAACGATTGTGACTCTATGATGTTTTCTTACAGATTTATGGATTAGAGGATCTGAACAGCAACCCCAAACATCAAACTTTGAAACGTTTTTCAGTGAGGGAAGACACTGAGCCTGGGACAATTATTGGTTCTGCCAGTGTTTCAGATAAGGGGAGATTTCACTACACCATCTGTGAGGGTGATGGCAACATTCACTTTGGCATTGACAGCAGCTCTGGTGACATCTATATTAACCACCCGCTGGACTATGAGTCTGCCATGCAGTACTTCCTCTTAGTTCGAGCTGAAGAAGAGGGCTCCTCTCCTGCTGTGAACATGTCTGTGCCTGTCAGCGTCATGGTGGAGGACGTTAACGACCACACTCCCTGGTTTCCTGATAAACTGGTGATATTTGGTCTTAGAGAAGATGCTGCAGTTGGATCACTGGCCTTTGCTTTCCATGCCAGAGATGCTGACGGGACATTTCCAAACAGTGCCCTTCACTACTCTCTGACCTTTGACTCTGAAATCAGCAGGTTAACATCATCATTTCCCTTTCAAATCAACCCACACACAGGGGTTCTAACTGTTGCTGCACCATTAGACCGTGAGAGCACCCCGTCTTTTGCTTTCTCTGTTGCCGCTACGGACCAGGCAGAGAGGAAGGATGAGCGTAAAGCGACGTCAGTGACAGCTCAGCTCTTCCTGATGGATGTGAATGATAACCGGCCCGTGTTTGTATCAGAGGAAACAGTTCAGGTGATGGAAGATGCAGAGGTGGGGAATCTGCTGCATCATTTTGTGGCTATAGATGGGGATCAAGGTGAAAATGGTTTTATCGTCTTCTCCATAATTGCGGGAAACAAGAGGGGATTTTTCAGTCTGGAGGAGAATACAGGTATTGTGTTTTTTGTTTGGGTGTTTTTTGTGCAAAAATGTACTACCAGCATCAGTCACTTGAAATAAACCTATTGTCTTTTCTCTAGGTCTCTTGTTTCTCTCAGCCCCTTTGGACTATGAGATACAGCGTGTGCATCGTCTGACCGTCCGTGCAGTTGACCACGGTCTTCCCCGTCTCTCGTCCACCCAGACTCTGACAGTGGAGGTGCTGGATGTTAACGATCAGGCACCTGTCTTCAGTCAAACTATGTATAATAGCAGTGTGGCAGAGAACAGAAACGCTGGTGAAGTTGTGCTCAGGATTTCTGCTACTGATATGGATTCAGGTAAAATATATCACAGCCTCTATTGCACCCCCTTTTTTTAGTGTTATTATTGCATTTTGGTAATCATGCATTTATCTATTCTCAATGTCAGTTTTATGGGTGTCAGTAATAATATAAAAGTGTAAAAAATGGAAGCAAAAGGTCCCCTTGTGACCCCTGAACAGGTCACCAGTCCCTCACAGAATAAGGCTAAAAATGCATCCAGTTGAAATGGAGACAGCAGTATGCCTCAAAGATGTCTAGATGGCAGCACCTGCATGTGTTCCTGAAACCAACAGTTCAAAGGCATAGATCCAGATTCATAAAAACACATCAATATTAACACGCTCACATACTAACACACAAAATTACATACTACTAGATTAAGTTTCAAAATGATAGTCTATTAATCATAAATATTATTTTCTAAAAAAAAGTGGTGTACTCTGCAAACATTTCTTTTTATGTGATACATTTAAAGCATATTGCCCATCCATGTTTTCTTTTCTTTCTTTCTGCCCCTTTCCTCATGTTGTTCGATTGCTTTTATATTCTCTGCTTCTTGAGCAAGCGTCTTAATTCATTTAGCATTTTTCAACTCTACACATCAGACCTGTTTATTTGAACACGTAGTGCAGACAGCCTCCAAAACCCCGTTTCGTCTCGTCACCTTGACAGTTGGAATCTTTTTGGATCCTGGAAGTGGCAAACCTGCATTAGCAGGATCTGCACAGGAGGGGGTTTGACATGAACTAACATTCTTGGGAGTTAGAATTGTCCAAAAACAGCAAGCATACAGCTCCTCTGGGAGATGTGAAAGGTCCTCTCTCGTGATGATTGCCATAATCCAAGCCATCTGTGCCAATAGGCGTCAGGTTTTCACCTGCCTACTCAAATCGCTCAAATCGCTCACAGCTCAGCTCCAGCCTTACTTGATCATCATTTGTCCTGTTTTTTTTTCTCACAAAAAGCCACAGATGACCATCGTTTTGTCTGTAATGATCTCTGCATCCATTTTTTATGTATGTGAGTCAGTCAGAGTAAAAGGGCAATATTAATGAAAATGACAGTTGACCTTTGTGTTACTGAGCACATCCTGGATTTCTCTTTCTTGATTAATATTTATGTATTTGCAGGATTTTTATCTTAAGAATAACTGCTGACAGACTTATGATTTATGAGTTAGTTTGATGGGAAAAGTACATCACCTCTGGTTTATCGTATTTGCTATTGAATAATAGGCTCACAGATGAGTTTTGAGTGTCTTTAGAGATTTAAAGAATATGCTGTGTAAGTTACTTTAACCCATAATGATGTAATTTAATAGAAAAAATTTGTACAAAAGCTTATTAGAGGCAGCGCACAGAATCATCTTTCAGCAGTGTTTGTATGAATGACTTATTTAGGGAGAGGTGACAGTGAAGTTATGGGAAAAAGATGTTTTAATATATATATATATATATATATATATATCCTCCTATATTTGCATTTACACACTAAACACTAAGAAATAATAACTGCAACAGTTTACTGTCCAGTGCTGCAGGTCATTAGATGGAAGCCGTGCTTGTTCTCTTGTCCTCTGCAGTTCTGCCGACATCTGAAATGACTTAAGACATGTATCTCTAGATTGTTTCCAGTCTGTGGTAACACAAAGGTGAGCTGACGTCTATTATTGGATGTGTGGCTGCTAACAGAAAAACCCTGAGATGTGTTAATGGGCCACATGAGGTCAATTTAAAGGTGTCACATGACATCTTGTGAGTTTTTTTTTCTTTTTATTCATTGGTCCTGCATTAAGTTAGACATTCAGATAAGATTCAGATAAGATAAGATCAATTATTTTATACGAATCATCTAATAAATAACCTTTTTTGTCTAAGCTGCTAAGTAATATTCCTGGGATATCAATGTGGAATGATGCATTGTATATGTGAAATACATGATTCCTGTCTCTCCTAAGCTTCACAGGCTGTGCACCATTCATTCAACAATCACTGCAAATGCAATATAAAAAGTTTTATCTTTAACTAGAGATGTGTTTTTACATCAATCTGTTGTGTCAATCCTCCAGAGGAAAATGCTGCGGTGTGGTACAGTCTCCTGCCGGGCCCCGGTTACGAGCGCTTCAGCATCAACCCATACACTGGTCTGATAACCACCGCATCCCACCTGGACAGGGAACATGAGCAACAATTTATGCTCAGAGGTAGTTCACCTAACCAAACACCCACACACAAACACCCCCCTTACCCCCCCTCCCCACACACACGTTTATTAAAGATGAGTGACACACAGGTGTGAATCACTTAGAACTCCATAGAAAGCGTTTTAAGGTGTCACTCACCTACATAGCAAAAAAAACATTTAAAAAATCGGTAATTAAATATATACAGGCTCACACTTTGGAGGATTAATTTCAGCTCAATTGACTGAGTAATGGATTTAATATATTTTCTTTACTGTAATTAATTAACACAGTGTATTGTAATGTCAGGATCTGTACAAACATTATAATTTTACCCATGGGAATGAATAAACTATCTTATCTGTCTAACAGGCATGGATGTCTGGGCTAACTCAAATATTTTTGTTCCTATATCACATATACAGACAGTTTTTGGCCCCTGCAAACAAATATTCTTGAAAATGTTTGACTGATTATGTCAGATTGTGCGCTGTTATCCTTTTAGTTTCTATGTATTTATGCAAGTCTTTCCTCTGCTGACACGGCACCAAAAGATGGCAGATAAATGGTTCATTCCTAACCGTGTAATCAGAATTTGGACATATCTAGATAACCTTCAGCGGGGAAGGCAAGGCAGGTTTATTATAACATATTTCATATACAAGGAAACTCAAAGTGTTTTACATTAAATATTAAAAGCATCATAGCAAGGTACAAAAGAAACATTTTTTGTTCTGATTGTGTATTTTTTCTTTCAGCACATAAAAAATATTGTCCCATTATATTGAGGACTGTGTTTGATAAATTCCTGTCTACCATTCCTTGCAGATCACTCCCAAAATTTGATGAAACCTAAGTTAGACAAAGACCCATTGTTAGAGATGGGCCAAAAATCTGCCCAGTAGTTCTCGCTTAAGTTTGCAAACACACACACACACACACAGAGCGAGACAACAATATAACTCTCTCTGTGAATTGGGTGCAACGTATGTGGTAGAAGCTAGTTCTGTGATCAAAAGTCAGGCTCATTTTAATATCACTGGTTGTGATTAAGAAGTCATGCGGGACTTTTAAGAAACACATTTAGTTGAATCTCTGCTTCTCATTCTCAAACCCCCCAATTCGAGTGCTTCACAGACAAAGTCAGGAAGAATTGTACTAGGACAACTTTATTCAGCTGTTTGGTTCATGTTGAGAAAACCTTTAAAGCCATGAGCTGTGTATACAGTCCATACCAATTGTACTGAAGCACCTTGGCCTTTGGGGATGTTTTCTTTCACCCTAACATGGACACACACAGTAATTACATTCAGCCTACCCAGCAGAGATTAGTGATTTAAAAGGCTTTCAGATGTTTTATCACAATATTTGTACAGTCACCAGTGTGATGAACAATTAAACCCAGTAATAATATCTAATGACAGGAAAGGACGAAAGTCTTGAAGTTATGCCAAAGTCGCACAAGGCTTTTCAAGAAATACCAAAATATGCGGAGACAATTTTCTGTGCCAGAAAATAAATTTGGATTGAAATAAAATAACAAGTTCTTTTCAACATGTCTCGGTTTGTTTTAGGATGTCAGAATTTATTTTTTTCTTTCTACAATCTAGACAGTTTTTGTTGCCATTAAAAATATAATAGCCTCAATATTGGTCAGCAGAAATGACGCCAGTAAGAGTCTCAATGGTGTGTTTTGACATCGACTCTGGGTAAAATTGCCTATTTATAATCCTTTTTTTTCTTAATTGGTTTCTCCTCTTTGGACAGAACTGAAATATATCATGAATTTAATTAAGATCTACATGTTGACACCGTTGTGCTTAATAATTACATCAGTGCAAAGTAACATGTCAGACTGCTTACATTATGATAATATTCTGTAAAATACAAAATGCCAAAATTATGTGCACACAAAATCAACATATAAAATATTTTACCAATATCAAATTATAAAAGCATTTGATCTTTTACGACACTTCTCACTGACAAAACTCATCAAGTGCTTCACAGGATAAAAATATAAACATATTTAAAAAAAATAAAAAACTAGAAAATCAAAAAATAAATAAATAATCAGACATCAAATAAGTTATTATTTTAGATGATGACCAATAAAAGCAGGGGACGATATAATTAGAATTTCATATTATAATAATTATTTAAAGGCCTGCCTAAACAGATGTGTTTCTTCCTGCTGTTTAAAATGTCAACAGAAGAGGCTGCTCTCAACTCAAGAGGAAGTGAGTTCCACAATTTTGGGGTAATGACATGAAAGGCTCTATCACCTTTAGTTTTTAACCTGCATTGTGGAACACAAAGTCATAAGGATTCAGTAGGTAGAAGAAGCAGGAACACGTCATAGTTTTGACATGTTCATCAAAGAGCAAAGTACAAGCAATAGTATCCAAAGGTTTCTAAAGCTAGCATTAGCAAAAGGAGCCCTCTAAATAGGTGACATCTTTTGAGGCCCACCTTCAGGGCCAACATTTAAAAATGTAAGTTTATGCTTCATCCAACTGTAAAGAAGTGCTGTTGCTCCAATCCTTAATTGCAGTAAAACAGTCCATCCATCCATCCATTTTCTTCGCGGGGGGGCTGGAGCCTATGCAGTAGAACACATTTTTGACATTTGTTGGTAGTATCTCCACCTTTTAGGACTATAACATCTTATTTGTTTACTCATAGAACAATGGAAACAATCGGCATATCTTTAATAAGTTAAATGTACACTTTGTGTCCTTTGTCTGCTCTGCTACGTTCTTCCTCTATGAAATAAAAAAAAGTGTTGTTAGCTGTTGATTCTTTTTCTCATGTCCATGTGGTCTTCCAGCCTCGATGTTAACTGCCTGTTGTGATTGTTTGTGAATAATATTCCAGTAATTCAGACATGGAACACAGTGACCTCCTCAATTTCTATTAATTTTCTATTAATGATCCTTTGTGTTCTTTTCTTCTCTTTTTTGTTTTGAGTGGCATAAGAGGACACGTCACAGTCATAGATGGTTCCCTCACATCAGTACCTATAAAGGTCCCTGACTCATGTGCGAATGCATAGAGAAAAGGTTCCCCTGAGAAAGGGACGTTATTAGAACAATAAACATGGGTAACAGTTCTCATAAGTACATTCTTAGAACTTCTCTATTGTAAATTGGCTATTTTCCCTGAGAGGAAGCATAATATGAACAGAATGAGCACTGAGATTAAGCCCTTGGGAACACTAGAGGCGAGAGGGACAGACTCACTTATGTGTGCCAACAACTATAGAGGAAGATCTGTCAGACCGAAAAAACCTAAGCATAACATATTCTTATATTTCCAATTTTATTTACATATTTACATAAGTATGTAATATTTTTACAGTTTGAAGATGTAAAATAACCTTTGGTTCTTTTGTGCAGTCCAGGCACGTGACAGCGGTGCTCGGCCTCTTTCTGCTACAGCCACCGTGTTTTGCTCTGTGTTCGACGACAATGACAACCATCCAGATTTCATGCAGTCCCTCTTCAAGATCAACTTGCCAGAAAACCAATCTCCTGGTGTCATCCATACTGCTCAGGCCTTCGACCCAGACCATGGAGAAAATGGCACCATTCAATACTCAATATTAGGTAATAAGTTCTCAGTCTGCTGCAATTCTCATACTTGATAATGTATAGACTTGTTTCCAGAAGTGTCTTACTTTTTCTTTTTTTTTTTTCAATTTTTCAGCTCATTTTGAAAGTTTTCTTTGATTTCTGTCCATTATCACTAGGTGACAACTACAGAGGTCGATTCGCAATCAATAGTCTCACTGGTGCTGTCAGTACCACCCAGGTCCTTGACCGGGAGGATACACAGAATTACACTCTCACCATACAGGCCTCAGATCATGGCCCCATCCCACTCAGTTCCATTACCCAGCTCCAGCTGGTGCTGCTGGACCAGAATGATAACATCCCTTCCTTTAGTCGCAAGACCTATCATGCCTCTGTCAGTGAGGGCTTACCAGCTGGAACTGAGGTCCTGTGTGTGAACGCTTTTGATCCTGATGAGGGGCCTAATGGGGAAGTGGCTTACTCCCTGACTGAGGACAACAGCCAAGGAGCATTTTCAATTGATGCCTTAACTGGAGTTATCCGCACCACCAGGACTCTGGACAGAGAAAGTTGGGCTCAGTACACCCTCAGAGCTGTGGCAACTGACGGCTGCACCCAGGGACCATTGACCTCTTTGGCATCAGTGACCGTCCAAGTGGAGGATGTGAATGACAACATGCCAGTGTGCGAACAAAATCCCATGAATGCATGGGTTTCCATGCGCACTCCACCAAACCAGAGAGTTATTACAGTGAGGGCAACAGATGGTGACCAGGGTGAAAACGGAACCATACAGTTCATGTTATCTGATGAGGAAAATCTTTTTGACATTAACACGGAGACAGGAGAGATTTCACTGAGAAGAAGAGTGAGGGCAGGTTTCTCCAGCAGGAAGTTGCAGGTTGTGGTTTCTGATAGAGGACATCCTGCTTTGACCACCACTTGCCTGGTTTTTATTCATCTAAAGGGAGAACATGAAGGATTTCAGTTCACCAGCAAAGTGTACAATTCTACTGTCCAGGAAAACAGCAGAGCCGGTATGGTTTTTTTCACCTTTTTTCCTGCTCTTTTTACTTATATTAATGCAAAACTCAACAAGCTGTATACTCACTTTTTCTTTTTCAAGGTACTTTAATTGCAAAAGTGGAGGCCATTGACCAAAACAGCAAGACACCAAGAATCACATATAACATATTTAATGGAAACGAGGATCATATTTTCTCCATTAACCCTCACACAGGTAATAAAAACAACTTTATGCCAACGAAAGCTTCATTTCTCCAATCTTATTGTTTTAGTTTCATAGTTTGATTTGTCATATTTGTATTGTCCCACTTCTAAAGAGTTACAGAAGGAAACTAAACAGATAGAGTTGATGTGGGCTGAACCTTCTTGTGTAAGCAGATTGCAATCAAATCAAAAGTTGTTTTTTTTCTATTGTTTTCTCTTCATTTGTGAAAATCACAAATACCATGACCGAACAAGAAAAAGCTTTGGCCACAGTGACGTATTAGCCAACCCATTTCCATTGAAATTCAGAAACTACTAGAAAATCTCACTAGTCAAAATCAAGAAAACATCAAAATTTGAGAGTTTTTTATTTAATTTCATGAGAATATCATCCACCATCATCTCACCCAATGGAGACATAGGCTCCAGGTACCTATGACCCTGAATTGGAATAAGTGGTAGGGATAATGAATGGATATATATCACAGAAAATAATCTCACCTTGCGATAGCAGCAGCACAATAAAAGCTGGGCAAAGACCATTTCCATTGTTTGTGTAGGATTCTTCTATTTATTTGCAATTATCTGTAAATATATCAAAACAGAGACAGTAGCTGCTGAACAGGAATGTTGTCATGTTTTTCTATATTGAGTTCCAGCAGCTTAACAAATCAAGGTTTTTCTTTTTGTATATTTAATCTTAATCATAATTCACTTTCTTTTTTTTCACCAAACGTTGCTGCTGGCATACAGAGAAGTCTATGTAATAATTATTATTATTATTATAATAAGAATAATTTTGTTTTGACTAAACTTTTAAACAGCATCAGAACTCTGAAAATTTTAAAATGTACTTTAGATCACATTCGGTTTTGCTCCAATTTTATTCAAATGAACAGCTAATAGATAAAAAAAATAAGCAAAGCCTTTTCAAAATGTTCGTAGCTTTGTGTTTAATTATCATGCCTCTTTCTGATTTAGGTGAGATTCGAGTACAGAAAGATAACTCTATGGACTTTGAGATGAGTCCACAGATCCAGTTAGTGGTGCTGGCTGACAGTGAGCTGCAGACAGCTTACTGCAGGGTCTCAGTCACTCTTCTGGACATCAATGACAATGCACCACTGTTTGAACAAGGCAGCTACAGAACATCTGTTTGGGAAGGCCAAGTGCACAACACCTATGTCACGCAGGTACGCTCAAATTATTTAAACTCATACATAAAATATGAAGTGATTTATTGTGATAACAGCTGGTATTATCCCACTGATCTCCATAATATATCCAATATTTTAAACAGGTGTTTGCCTCTGACGCTGACAGTGGCCTTAATGGGCACATTCAATACTCTATTCTGTCTGGTAACCATAATGACGCATTTGTTTTGGACTCTGTACGAGGCATCCTTGCTACCAATGTTTTGCTGGACCGTGAGATCACTCCTTCATACAAGTAAGCTCAACTTGCATTTATCTACATTACAAAAATTTAACAAGGAAAAAATTACAAAAATTAGCTAAATGTTCCTTAGAAGAAGATAAATTATTTGCCAACAGAACAAGAAAATTGGACTTGTCAAGAATTCCCAAATCAGGTAAAATAAAGATAAAAAATTTAAAAAATAGGCATGTGTCCCTGATTTAAGATGTTTAATCTTACTTAGATTTCAGTATTTGCAGTATAGTCAATTTTACTGGACACAGCTATATTCCAAAGTTGAAGATGTTGACATAAAAACATGATAACTACATTTATGTCACATTAAAATAGAAATCGTGGACAGATCTTTGTTTTCTCTGCTTGGAAAAAGTCACTTTGCATTAGATGATCACTGCTTACTTTCATTTTAATTGGAATAATAGTGTTTTCTCTGACACTGCTCTTTTAAAATGAATAAAAATTCTTGAGATTCATAGGATATGTTCTATTTTAACACACAACAGAACTAGAAAAGCACTCAGAGCTCAGACCTCCGCCAAGCAGCACCATAATGTTACTGATTACTGGTTAATTTCAAAGTGATCCAGAATCCAGGATCTTTTCTATCTCTCCACCAAAAGTTAATATTTTGTTGCAAGTGACACTCCCAACATATCCTGAAAATGTCATCAAAATCTATCGATAGCTTTTTAAGTTATGTTGCGAACAGTGTAACTCTGGTGAAAACATTACCTCAGTGAGGTGGAGGTAGTTAGAAAGACACTGCTATTGTGTTTGAGGATAGACTGATTATTTTTTTTCTAAAAAAAAATTAAAACAGCTGATATTCAAAAAATAAATATCACATGGCAACAGTGGAGTGTTTATTAACCATAAACTCACCTAAGGTTTCGCACCTTCACTCCATTAACAGGGCTATTGTGCCCTCCCAGGATTAGCAGCCATTTGAGTTGCTGGCTGAAATGAGAGTTTCTTGTAGATAAGATTTATTTTCTTGTCCTAAATGGCAGAAAACCTGGCTTTAGTTTGCCTTCTTTGTAGTGCTACATAGTAGGATTGAGCATCTGCTAACCCACAGTCATGAAATAAATTACATTAGCTTGCCCGGTTGCGTTCCTTCCATTTAGACCATCCTCCAGCAGACTAGTCTCTGTGTTGGACTGGAGTTCAGTCAACCATAGCATTGTGCAGACATGTGAAAAGGATTTAATTTTGTGGTCCTCTTATTGCTCTGAACTACACAATTTGTTGAACAGGTCAAAGGGTTTGGCAACTCCATTGTGCAGTGAGCTGGGCTCAACTTGGTACAAACTCATGATTGCTTTCTGTTGTAAATCACTCAAGTGAAATTGAAGAAATTATAATTTCATTTGTCAGATTTTCCCTCAGTGGACCAGCTGACTGGAAAAGAGGCCAACTTTGACCTGTCTGTGGGTAATCTAGCTTCCATTCACGGCCCAAAAACCTTCACATTGTCGATCAGTGATTATAAACAGGCTTTAGATGTGTGTAAGAGCGAGCACAGCTTGCCAATTTGGTGAAACAAGATTCTGATCCAGATCCAGACTCTGTTCTGCCCAAATTTCTTCACATGAGAGGAGTCTGACAATCTGCATGAAAAGCAAACCAACCAACAATCCAAGTAATGTAACATATCACTATCCTTCAGCCACAACAAAGTAACAAAAGATTACTCTAATTCTTACCTTTTTGATGCTCACAACTTTGCAGGTAGAAACTGACCTGATTTCAGCATGTTCTCTAATCAGAAATACTTGCATGCACTACATGTGTGTCTACAATATCTAGTACATTTTTCTCTTTGTTATATGGTGGTAGATTAGAGCACAATCTGGTACAAATTAGGATAAGAATCATTGTCTTTTAATATATTTAAATTACAGGCTGGTCCTGCAGGCGGTAGACATGGGGAAGCCTCCACTCAGCAGTACCACCACCATTAAAATCCAAGTGGTAGATGTCAATGATAACAGCCCCACCATTCCACCCAGGGAGCCTGTAGTTATAGCTGAGAGTAAGTTTACGGCCTTATGGTACTCACTGTAATCTATCTGGAAGTTTAATCCAGCTAACATCACACGGTTGTTCTCTCCTTAGATCTCCCATCTGGTTACGTGGTCACAGAAGTGACTGCAAACGATGTTGACTTGAGTTCAACCATCACCTACAGCTTCTCAGACAACGGCACCACCAGTGTTCCCTTTGCCATTGATCCCTACACCGGTATCATTACCCTTACCCGAGCGCTAGATTATGAGATGGAGACAGAGTATACTCTGACAGTTTTTGCATCTGACTCACTACATCAGACCTCCGGAGAGGTTAAAATTCAAGTGCTTGACATAAATGACAATGCTCCAGTCTTCTTACAAGACTCCTATCAGGTACGAGCAGCGTATATATTTATCTGTCAGAATGGATAGAGACTTTTATTTATTCTGCTGTAGGATGTTTAGCCTACTGTCCATCGTTTTCTGGCTATAGCTGTTTTAATGTTGTCTAAAATGACACAAAAGCATTGAAGACAGCTTTTAGTTCCTATTTTAAATTTGCCTTTAAAGACTAATTTCTCTTGATTTAGCGTGTTCTTCATTGGGCATGATTTGATAAATGTTGATAAGGAATCCATAGATGCATCTTAAACTAGTAGGAAGCATTGTATTTGAAAGTGGCAACTGAATGAGATTGATGTTCTGCCTGTGGATGTAGGATACGTAAATAATGACTTGCTAACTCTTTCAGGTGGAGTTGGCAGAACTGATTCTAGAAGACACTTTAGTTCTGACAGTTTCCGCCTCTGACAGAGACAGTGGAGTCAATGGGAACATCAGCTACAGACTGCTTTCATCTCCTCTACAAGGCTTTTATATCCAGGCTGACACTGGTAAACAGTTGAACTGATGAAAAGCTGCTCATGGATTACATATGAATGTGTGCTATCTATGTTAGAGTTTATATTTGGTTTATAAATGTATATGATGTAGCAGAAAGCTCTGAAAAAGCCATGACTTTATATATTTGACATATTTCATTGCTTATGTATTCTTGACTGTCAGATTTTTACATCCAAACATTCTATTTGGTCGATTTAATTAGGTTTATTTTATTTTGGTAAAGTTGTGAATGGGCATAAACATGTACCAAGCAGACGCAATTACCCAATGTTTATATTTCTATTTAAATAATTTAATTTTTTTAAAGAAAAGAAAGCAAAAAGATATTGCAGCACATCTTTAGATTCATTATGAATGCATTGAGCCTTCTTTTTAAAATCAGGTAAGAGAAAATCAATCATTCAGAGCTGAAAGTAATCCAGCCTGAGACCGGCCATTTTCATTCATTTGTGATTTATTTCCTTATATCATGTTTAAACTCTAAATTTAATATCAGGAAAAAATCATCTGCACCTTTTGTAGGCAACGGTTGGAAATTTGCTCAAAGGCATATTAATGCTCTCTGACTTTAATCCAAAAAAAGAATGTAATCCGGTGTTTTTAGTTGACATGGGATCTTTATTTTTCCATGCTTATATGTTTCACAGTGTATGGTGTTGCTATTGGATATATGTGATCATCATGTACAAAGGTTTAAGTGGCAGTGAAGTGGAAATAAGACATGGGCTGGTCAAACTCTTTGATGCCATCCAGCAAGCAAGTTTCACTTACAGTCTGCACATGGCATTCATTTACGAAATGTTTCACAGGACAAGATGTTCCACTGCGATATCTAATGAGCATGGCAATTTTGAGTTAACTCTTGGGCCACACAGGCATATATTTGAGTTTTGATTTTCAGGAGGAACAAATCATAACATTTGAAAAACATTACATGTTTGCAATGAAGAATGGAGTTTATGGATATTCCTACCCATCAGATTTTACTGTGGGTTTAAAACTCTGCGGCTTTATAATTTATGTTGTTTGTCTCCTTATGTACACCCTACCATCACATATCTGAAGTAAATATGACTTTTTTGAGAATGTTCTATTTATAGGTTTGCCTCTTAGTGTTTGGACTTAACGCTCAGAAGCAGTTCACTCATCTTCTGAGATCACACCTACAGAGCTTTCTTCTTAAACACTTTTTACTGGTCTGAGTTGCGTTACTTAAAAAAAAAAATCAGTGAATTTGCTTCTCTATGATAGTAACTTAAAAGCCTTCTTTTAAAAACCTTTATAATAATCCTGATTTACAGGTAAGATATTCTCTCTTGGCTTAGAATAACTTGAAGCCTGATAGGTTTACTTTACCCCTTTTCAGACCTGACATAAATAACATTAATGGCTTCACAAATCTATTAAAGTGTATATGCAGGTCATATTGTTTGTGTTAAACGTATTTATGAGGCTTGTAATAAGTCAGTAGAACTAATTATTTTTTGCATGAATTTAAGCTGGTACCAAGTCTAAAATAGCCGTTCACCTTGTCACAGTACACCATCTCTGCCAACATCTGTCCTGTCAAATGTTCAACAGTGTTTTTTTTTTCTTTCCATTAGGCTTAGTGTTGTAGTAAATATGCATGAATGATGCTAAGAAATACATGGAGTGTGAAATTTTAGTATTTACTTCTTGACATGATCCATTTCCAGTAGAATAGGCTGTCTGTCATAAAGTTGGAGTCTCCCGTGTCACATAATAGCTAGCAGTGAATCAACTAAGATTTGAATGAAGCAGCTAGCCATGCTAAGTGGCTGCATATATATAAACATTGGATAAATTTGCCTCAATTAGATAAATCTTCTAATTCACTTCTTTTTATTTTATTTTGCAGGATCTGTTTTCACCAACAAGCCACTAAAGGCTATCTCAAACAGTAACTTGATTCATCTTCTGGTTGAGGCAAGAGATGGTGGCGATCCTGCACGCTCTGCTGTCACATCCATCAATGTGCTAATTCTGGACTTCAATGACCACGAGCCTGTGTTTGACCAAAACATTTACAAACTCACTGTGGCAGAGGACACGCCAACTGACACCACCCTATTGACTCTCTCTGCAGAGGACAAAGATTGGAGCGCTGAAAATACCCATTTTGACTACACCATCATCAAGGGAAACGAGGAGAAACGGTTCTGTCTGGAAGTAAAAATGTTTCCAGTCGACAGTCAGCTAAAAAACATAGGAAAGCTTGTTCTGTGTAACCCTCTGGACAGAGAGACCACTGAGAGCTACGACCTAACTGTGAGTGTTTCTGACAGAGGAACACCTTCACTGAACAGCTCAGCTGTTATTCTAGTGAGTGTGGCAGACTGCAATGACAATGTCCCTATGTTTTCCAGCACGGAGTATCATGCACAGGTAAGCGAAAACAGCCAGAAAGGTACCAAGCTGGTCACAGTCAGTGCTCAAGATCCCGATCTGAACATGAATGGGCTCGTGCGTTACAACATTATTTCCGGGAATAGCAAAGGTCACCTTAAGCTTGATTCCCAGTCTGGTCTCTTGGTGGTCAACCACTCACTTGACTATGAGAAAGACTCAAAGTACATCCTCACCATCAGAGCATCCGATGGCGACGAAGCATCCGAAAACCATAAAGTGGCTTTTACAGTCGTCTATATCACAGTTTTGGACGAGAATGACAACGCACCATACTTCATGTTCCCTACAATTAACTGTTCAATGTCAGAGAACCTCCCAGCGTTTACCCATACATGCTCTGTCCATGCTGTTGACAACGACTTGGGTCCCTATGGTCAGCTCACTTACTCTATTCTGTCCCCCTGCTTCATGGACTATGGCAGTGGCAACCCAGAAAGGAAGGAGGCATTTGCTGTCAATCCCCTCACAGGTGACATTCACACCAGACAAACCTTTGATTACGAACGAGAAAGTGAGTACTGTTTTGTAGTCGAGGCTCAGGACAAAGGTGACAAAACTGCTACAATAAGAGTGCAAGTGGCCATCAAAGGAGTGGATGAGTTCAGCCCCATCTTTACCCAGAAGCAGTACCATTTTCTCCTGCCAGAAAACGTGAGGCCTGGAGAAACAATTGGTTTTGTGATGGCAATGGACCACGATGCAGGAGTGGACGGTCTGGTGGAGTATTCACTTGTTAATTCCTCACCCTTTTTCTCAGTTAACAAAACAATTGGCGCTATCTTTGTGTCGGGGCCGGTTTATCGCAGGAGAGGAATCCATGCCACTGAGGACATGGTGGAACTGGTTGTGTCTGCAGGTAGTCCCAGACTGGGCTCCAGAACTACAACGTGCCTGGTTCTGGTCAATATCTCCAGCTCAGCAGAAGCCCTTATTGGTATTCCCCTCGATGCACACATGCTTAGTCTGAGTATATCACTCATCGTGTTTTTCTTGGTCCTTGTAGTTCTCATGGGCTTGATTCTCCGGTACAAAATAAAAGAAACAGCCATTCGAAAAGCTGGTGCTATGGCTGTTCACTTAAACAACAGCAGTGGACCCAATAGCCAAAAACAAAGTGCAATGCCTTTGCAGGATTTGACACAATCTAGTATGTTGGTCACAAAGAGGGACATCTCAAAGCCATATTGTCAGTCTGACTCAAGTGGCCGTGGATCAGCTGAGGGTGAGACAGCTGAGGACCAGGAAATTAAGTGGATCAATGAGTATCCCTGCTGCAAAAGAGACGGTTCCAACAACCCAACTACAGCGATCCCAAACTCTGCCTTACCAGGAGAAAATATGTCTTGCCACTCCATTGATGTAGGCCCAGAACACATATTATCACTTAATAAATGTTTACCTTCAGGACTGGTCAGCACAGAAAGTCTACACCACTTCAAAGATGAAGGAGGAGGCGAGGGCCTGCTTTCTGCAATGCTTCAAGTGAGAGATTTAGAAGAAAACATGGAGACAAAAGGGTACGCCCCCCTCTCTGAAGCTGAAGCCCCTGCAGATTCTGTGTCCTCTCTGTTGTGCCTTGAAGAACAGCTGCATGGCAGCTACAACTGGGACTATCTTTTGGACTGGGAGCCACGCTTCCAGACTCTATCTTGTGTATTTACAGACATAGGGCTGCTCCCTGATGAGGAGCTTCAAGGTGGCCTTGAGGACTTAGCAGCTGAGTCAAGTTGTCTAATGTACCCACCACCACTCATAACAGGAGTGGCTCAGCCAGGTATTAGAACTGTTCCTCCCCGTAAGCCAGGCCGAGTGCCAAGCCTGAGCAGGAGACCCTCTTACCCCAAATATGTTTACTCTCCTTTGGCCAGAAACACAGGACTTACCCCATCAGCAATGACACCTACGTTCTCCCCCTCACTCTCCTCACTCACCATTAGGACCCCCAGTGCCTCACCAGTAATCTCTGACACTGGGATAGGGGGGATAAGAGTTGATTCAGGGCCCCTGACTGCAAGTCTTTTGGAGGCAGAAATTCAAGTGTAGATGCAACCTCTGAGCAAATCTGCAAATACAATTCAATTTTTTTTTCTGTCCATCACCGGATGGAGCCTAATGGGCACTGCTCTATTTGATACGTTCTGTAAATACTTGGACTTATTTCCAACCCTCTCCCACTTTTTTATGGTTTCAGAGTCATGTGTTCCATGGCCTGCAGAGGGCGATACTAAGAAAACAGTTCATATGACTATCACACTGATTTAATTATTTAGATGGAGGTTGATTTCATAACTCACTTCTGTAATAAATCTAAACTAATATCTGAAAAAGCCTGAAGTCAAGCCTGCCTTGCATTATGTTCCTGCAACATTTAACTACGGGCAGATGTTCTAGTCAGCAATTAATTATGGAATGTTTTATTGTAAACATGTTCATATGTGCAGAAAATGAAACACTTTGTTTCAACAGTCGGTTGCTACTTTTGATTGGAAACTTTTTCATGGTTGGTTTAACTTTAATAACCAAAGAAAGGCTAAAATTTTCTGTGGTTATTTCTGTCTTCCTGGAAATATTCTGGAAAAAAGTTTTATTTCTTATTTAACTTCCCTGCTCTTTCATACATTGTGCCAACAAAACCCAGCATAAAATAAAACAAATGTCACTACTTTGATTTAAGCACCTAATTTGACCTAATTATTATTTAAAGCCAGAAAATATTATAGATGTATGCAAACAAAATTCAAAGTATTAGGAATTTGTCAGTGACTTTGTACATGTATAAGAAATTGTATGATTTAGTTTACTAATTCTTGCTGTTTGCTTTAACAATGAAAATGAATATTCTGTCTCTTTTTGTATATGCTGAAAGTGAACAACAACACACCAAAACAGCACTTTATGTATAAATTTGTTCAATGTGTATGACTTTGGGTAATACATTTGTTAAGAAATTTGTATTAATTAAATAGTTTGTATTTTTCTTGCGTTAAACATTAAATGTGTATAACATGGTATTACCTCCTTCCTAAGAAGCTGATGCAGCTTGTGTAAATACAATAAGTATTGTATTAGTTTCCTTTTTTTAAACATGAAAAGCCTCACTGGTGCACACCTCGACGAGGGCCATGTTCAAACACAGCTTTTACTTTATGGCATTTGCATGTTCTTGCTGTGTATATTTTCTCTGGTGCCTTAGCTTCCTCACACCATCCAAAGACTTATGTTTGATTAATTGGTCACTAAATTCTTGAAGGATGAGCGTGAGCATGTATGACTCCTTGTCTCTTTGTTTTGACCCTACAATGGACTGGCAACCTTTTCAGGGTGTACCCTGCCTCTTACCTCCTCGTGACTTAGTAGGCTCCATCTTACCAGCGACCTTGATATGAAATAAGAGGTATAAAAAAAGATGAATGTGTAGCCCATTATTAACCGGAGCAACACTAGCATTGTTTTTCCAGCCTAGAAACATGACAACAAGTCAGTGATTTATGATGAAAACTTCAAGTTTATCTTCTCAAAAGTTTTTTTTTTTTTTTTTTTTGCTTTTTATATTTTCTTCAGAGAGAAGAAAATTAAGTTTTCTAGAAATCCCTCACATTTTAGGCAATAAGCTTTAAGATCTATCTATCCATCCATCCATCCATTCATCCGTCTATCCTATGCTAATTACTGTATGTGCCCATAGGCCATTTCTAAATCAAACAGATCTGATACAAAGGCAAATCAGTCACAGCTCATTTCTTTGTTTTTCTGCAAGTTTGATGTTGCCCTCTTCCATTAAGATGTAACTATAAGATGTAGTATTGCCATTATTTCTCTAGTTTTCATTTAATCTGTGATAGTGCCAGACAAGCAGTTTAGTTTGGCTGTGTAGCAATAAAATACTGGTGAGCTGTCGCCTAAGATTGGTCACAGCAATAAAATCAATTAATCAATTTTTCACTGTTTTCACTAAGCATTGCCACATCAAAAGACTTTTTCAGCTCTCCGCTTTCACTTATTATTGCAAATCTCTCCCTGAATGTTTGTTAATTCAAACTTGGGTCTCCATGTTATCCCTGATTCAAGTGTGAGACATAAAATTGTAATTAAGTGTGTAATTACCAGGCAGTCCATACAATCCATCAACATGTCCCAGTCCTTAACGCATGGAAAACGAGCTTTAAATGCATTTTCCATAAGCTATTTAAGCATTAGAGATTTTCTCTTGTTTTTCCTTTTTGTTCTTGAGAACAGTGATCTGAACATCTAAGAATTTTGCTTTTCAAAGGAAAGTAAAGAAATATAAAGTGATTCGACATGGCTCCACTTGGTCTGCTGCTAATCCAAATGTGCTGCCTTTAGGGAACATATGAGCTGGGGAAGCTGAAGAGCCAAAGACTTTATCAGATAGCTCCATGAAAGATAATAAACAGCCAGGCCTTGAACCAGACTCGCCAATTGTGCCCTGCTTGTAGTCACTGATAGCTGCGTAATTATTTATGGCCTGAGTTGAGTCTCTTCTGTGCTCCCAGTGGGTTTTGACAAGCGCCGCACTTTACAATATTTGTGATTTCAATGAGTCCTTGGCCTTGGACTTATGGTGATGGAGCAGATTTCATGCCCTATCTGGAGATCTAGCCAAACAAGCTTCTATGTCTCAGCACATAACTCAACAGTCCCTAAAGCTACATCTTTATCTTTCTCATTGATCTTCATCAAATATGCTCTGTTAAGGTACTCAGCTGGGTGAGTAGATTTGGTGGGAGAGCACACATTATGCACAACCAGATCCAGGAGCACCACAATACAAATATAAATGTTTTTCAGTTAATCCTGTTCAATTATTGTTGATTTAAAAACTAATTGTTTCACAGTAAATGCTTTTGTGCTCTGTAACGCACTTATGTTAGCCTTTTTATGTTTGATAAATGTTATATAAATATAGTTGGATTAAGTTTAGCTCAATTCTACACTCACCAGCCTCTTCTTTAGATGTTTTTGTTCAATTAAGTGTTAATGCAAAAAGCTAATTACTCAATCATACACCAACAACTCAATGCATTTAGACACATATACACAGTAAAGGGGACTGGATGAAGGTAAAAGCAAGCATCAGAATGAGAAGAAAGGAATCTGAAGTCACTATGGACATGACGGGCTTGTTATTGGTAGATTAGCTGGTCTAATTGTTTCAGAAACTGCTGATCCAGTGGTATTTTTACATACACCAATTTCTGAGATTACCAGGAAAATATCCATCCATCCATCCATTATCTACCGCTTTGTCCCTAACGGGGTCGCGGGGGGGCTGGAGCCTATCCCAGCAGCCAACAGGTGAGAGGCGGGGTACACCCTGGACGGGACGCCAGTCCATCGCAACCAGGAAAATAGTTTAGAGTAAAAAATGTCTTGTGTGCAGAAACTGTTGGGATGAAAACACATTTTTCTGATTGCACAAACTCACACAGCCTCACCAAAAGTGGACAATAGAAAATTGTTTCCAAGACTAAAGAGTTTCAATTTCAGCTTTAACATTCCACAGCCAGAATTAGGTCCAAATAACACGACAGATAACACGACAATCTATCCTTTTATCAGTTCAGGATAGCCACAAAACATTGTGGGGGATGTCTCATTGGTATACTTTGGGCTCCTTATTAATAAATGAGCAAAGTTTAAACATCACAGTCTGTACTACTATACAGACAAAGCTCACAAGCCAATAGAGCACTTTGAATGTGGTGGATCTGGAGATTCTCATCATGGACATGCAACCCAAAAGGCCTGTTGCTGTCAAATCGGTCTAGACCAAAATCTGGCCCGGGAAATAAATATATTTTGTACATACATAAGATAATCTAACTATATCTAGATTAAAGCATAGATATAATCTCTCATATGGTTTTTCACCATTCTTCCTCAAAGCTGTGTTGTAAATGTTTTACATCTCTCTCTCTCTCTCTCTCTCTCTTTTTCTCTCTCTCTCTCTCTCTCGCTCTCTTTCTCTTTTTCTCTCTCTCTCTCTCTCTCTCCCGAGACCCCGTTCCGGGAATAAGCGGTAGAAAAATGGATGGATGGATGGATTGCGTAGAATGCACATAATGCAGAAATTTGATATCCCGCGGAGAATTTATTACTTGGCAGACAATATTCTACCAGAAGATTTACTCATACGTTTAAAAACAAGACCTTGCATGAGAACAAAAATGGCTAACTTGAAATATTTTCACATTAAATCAACACCAAAACGACACAGCATACACAAAACGGTTCCTGTCTTTAACAACACTTACAACACTACTGTTGGGCTTCATCACTATTAGCTCGCTGTTTTTTTATATCTTGCAAGCAGACAAACAAGCAAGCAATGCTGAATGCACAAATCGTCCTCTGGACCACCTCTGCCCCAAATGGAGCCCCTAGTTTTCCCACTGAGATGTCATTGCAAATTGGTTGTATAAGAGGGTGGGGGTAATGTTTGTTAGCCCAAGGAGGCCTCCTAATGGCTTAGGGCCCCAAGCACCTGGTATGTATGTTCACAAGTTACTGCTGAGAGTACAATTGTTGATAGATAGATAGATAGATAGATAGATAGATAGATAGATAGATAGATAGATAGATAGATAGATAGATAGATAGAT
>JBAMIG010000004.1:12477252-12488858 GCA_037177335.1 Kiunga ballochi
ACATACATACATACATAAACACATAAACACATACATGCACACATACATACATATATACATTCATATATACATACATACATACACACATACATACATACATACAGTACATACATACATACATACATACATACACACATACACACATACATACACACACACACACACACACATACATACATACATACACACACACATACATAAATACATACATACATACATACATACATACATACATACATACATACATATGCACACATACATACATACATACACACACACACACACACACACACATACATACATACATACATACATACATAAACACATAAACACATACATGCACACATACATACATATATACATTCATATACACACACACACACACACACACACACACACACACACACACACACACACACACACACACATACATACATACATACATACATACATAGACATATACATACGTAGACAGACAAACAGATGGGTTAAAGGGTGAAGATGAACCAGTCTATAAGATGAAAAATTGGATTAAAGTGATAGACACAAAGACTGATCTATCCAGCATAGTTCGACTTCCACAAATGTGTCCTTGTTGTAATGTCACTGCCATGAATGGATACTAAACCTTCATTTACACTTGAGCCCATGTCTGGTATTTGAGGTCACACCGGGTCACTTGCTAACCCATTGCCACTAATGCTAAAATTAAAAGAGGTGCTGTTTACTTTATGTTTTTTCTAACCCTTAAATTTCTGCACTAAAGGAATGTAAGATCATATTTCACAACACAAACAATTCAATTTAATTATCCATGTCTTTTGCCAGAGTAGCAATTTGCTTGTGTACTGGGAAATTTTCCTGTCAAAAAAAGCTGTTATAATTAAAGATCCATCCATCCATTATCTACCGCTTTGTCCCTAACGGTGTCGCGGGGGGGCTGGAGCCTATCCCAGCAGTCAACGGGCGAGAGGCAGGGTACACCCTGGACGGGACGCCAGTCCATCGCAGATAATTAAAGATGTACAGATATTTTACATTTGTTTTACATTTATTTTACATTTTAGCCTGCAGTCAACAAATGTACTTGAATGTGTAAATCAAATCATTAACAGGTAAACATGTTAACAACATAAAGCAGCCTCATATTAAATGAGGTTCTAACTGATTGAATTAATACTAAATGATCACTTTTGATAACATTTAGCAAGGAATTTGCAGCCTGTTAACTCAGATAAGTTTAGAAATTGGATGCGTGCTCAGAAAAGGTAAATCTAGTCAGTCTTTAAACAGGAATCAGACAGGAAACTTCAGAATGATCAAAATTACCTCCAGGTAACTGAATCTAACTACACTGACCTCTGTATAAAGCATCTGTCTGATATTTCTCTGTCAGTTTTTTACTCTTAAATTTGTAAATGAGACCAAGTGTACTTTGTTTTACTGGTGAGGGGCAGAACTGTGAAACCCTCCCCTCCATATGGGGGGAAATCAGGGATGGGTCATTCAGAAAACATTTCAGTAACTGCAGAGTTGCTGGTACTTTGGTCTAAGTTGTAAAATATACCCTAAGAGCCCTTCACAGTGTGAGTCTACCAGCTTCAGTAACGGTCAGGGGTCAAAGAGCAAACCCCAACAGATGGATCTGTTTGTCACACTGATCCACAGATATCCTGCGAACATAAACCTGCCTGCCTTTATGCTGGCTTTATGGTATAATAATACTCATTTTTAAAATAGTAACAGAAGTCAAGCTTAATTTTTTTTCTTTGTTTTTCTTGTTTTCAAATTCATCTTCAACCACTAATATATTATTATTATAACTTCAAAATATACCTTTTATCAGCTGGTTGAAAGTTTCGATAGATGCCTTTATTTTCCTTCTTCATTATTTTGACAAGTTACTGTGAACTCACAACTAAAAACCATCTAATTTATCAAACAAGGATCATGTAAAAAAGAAATAAACAGCTTGGTTCACTTTTTAACATTTCTTCTTTTATAGTTTAGGTTTGTATTATTTATGTTTATGAAAGAATAACTTGATTTTGAAAATGTGATTGAGTCTTAAAAACACCAGTTCCACATGTTAATCCAAATACATGGACTGCTTTCTAAATGAAATAACACACCTAAGGGGCAGTGTCAGAAATATGTGGAACATTTTCAACTGGGACCTGTTAAGGTTTTATGCTTTTGCTCTGTAGTGGAAATGTGTGGTGAAATGAAAGTAAATAATTATAACTACTTTAGGCTTATATTGTCCATGCTTCTTTCTCCCTTTTCACAGTTGGTCAGCTTTATTTATGGCGGTCTGCATATTCCACAACTGCGCTGAAACCCTATGCTGAGACTACAAGACCTGTACAATAGAAACATCAATTACGGCAAGCCATCACGACCTATGAGTGCAAAGCCCTAATGAGATTAAATCCACTTGGATAGATTAAACTTCCAAAAATGTCACTGTCAAAAAGGAGCAATTGAAGTTAACAAGCTCATTATGGCCCTTCAAGACAATGTTCAGCATTATCGTTGATTCTCAGCTTGCAGTCGAGGGACCATGAAAGATAAGTATTTGTAAGTAGATCGTTTTTCATGGTGGACAATTTGAAATTGCTCTTCTATTAGGCATGTTGACATCAAGTAACATCAGTATGGTGAGGTGCTGAAAATGAGTGTGCGCAAAGTCATGTATTTTGAACACAAGATGTTAAACACTAAGCTCCGACGTTTATTTTGGTTTCAGGGATGAAGCTGCTTTCATTCCACATTCATTTAATTACCTTTTGCAGCATGTTTATGACACAAAGCCTTGTGCTCGTTGTCTCTCTTTCAGTAAATCTCGAGAGACAGTTGGAATTTTTTCATTTTTCAAAGCTTTGTAAATGGGAATGCGTCATAATTTTGTCGATTTAATTATTGTCCACAGACCAATATAACAGGCTGCTACATGTTGCCTTAAATAAACGTTAATCTCCACATTTATCATGCTAATAAATAACCTTATGCAAAAGAGCAGCACATTCACTGAAGAAGCTCCATGTGCCTTTCTGTGTGAATCATAACTGGATTGTTGTTTTTGATTGTTACTTTTGTTAAAATAATAGAATAAATTAACTTTATATTACCTCTAAATATGTCTCAGACTCTGTATGCATAAATATTGCGCTATTGGGTTAAAAGAAACAAAGTTTACACACACAAGAACTGTGTTTGGCCTGTACTTCTCTTAAGAACATCCATTTCCAAATTTCCATCAAGATTTCAAATTCTCCTTTTCTTGCACCATGCTCTGCGACTGTACTCGCCAGAGGTCTGGCCTTAAGAAACGAGAAGGAAATGGGTGGAGCACAGCTCAGGAAAAACCATGAGAGCAAAGGGTTACTGGGCTGCAGATGAACCAGTTGGTACGACCAGCCGTGTTTCATTTTCACACAGAGTCGTAATGAGAACCTGCTGGGGTGATGTTAAGCACAAGCCGGAGATCAGTTTACCTCTTTCCCAAACCTCTGACCTGAACTGTCTGTGAAACTGTATTGGTGATAGAATGACCACGTTAAAAGAAGGAGCAAAAAAAAAAAAGCTTTTAAAATGGTTCGTTTTGATCCAGAGCTCTTATCCTGGATCCAAGTTACCATGTTTAGATTTGTTTTTCTTCAAAACGGTGAAATACCGAGGATGCACCTCTCTGACACACTAATGTAGTGCTTGCTAATTTGGCACATCAATGGAAACCCCAAAAAATGTATTTGTTAATTCCTGCCTTAATCTCAAGTCATTTTCCCAGTTAAAGAAAAGGCATAGATGAGATTTCAAGTAAGGCATATTAGATCCAAAAGCACATATGCAGGCTAAAGAATGAGCATGTGATTTGGAACACCACAGTACGATCAAGCCAGCTGACCTACTGCTCAGCTTAAGAGTCGAGTTTAAGGTTAATAGGAGGATTTAGCCTTTAAATGGTTATGTGTCTCCATACACAACACAGACTGATCATGCTTTGAAGAAAAAGGAGGTAAAGAAGCATGTAAAGTATGAAAAAGGCAAATCCACATAAAAAAGAAACACGGTTCTCTTTCACTCGTTAACTCGTTAATTTTCATGCAAACATTGCATTTATGTAATTACTTTCCCAATGTTACTGTTACTCTTTGTAATATTTATTAAGAACGTATTTAATATACAGGAGCTAAATAGACAAGAAATGTTATTTGTTTTGCTTCTTTAGTTTGTTTGTCTACCACTTTAAAAAAAAAAACATTTTTTCTGCTCAGGGTTTGAGAAATTTACTCCATCATTATAAAACACTTTTCCTTTATGTTAAATACCCCAAATGTCTGTTCTTCTAAGGTTTGTTATGGAAAGAAAAATAAGCAAAGTGGGAGGCTGCTAAATAAATAACATTCTTTGTAAAAAAAAAAAAAAAAAGGAGAAAAGAAAGAAATAGGAGTTGGGGCAGATAGAAACTTTAATGACATGTTTAATTCAGAACATATAGACAGTGCTTTCATATATATATATATATATAGGCTATATTCAATTGTTACTGGGTCAATTGCAAAAATGATCTGTCTGTAATTTGGGTTAGTTAACCCTTTTGCCAAGAGATTTAACATGTCTTGCACTCCAGCTTGGAGTTTGAGCCTGACAAAAACCACACTGCCATATGCAACTGGTGGGGGTCTGAACAGGGATAGGAGCCAGAGCAGCCGTGCCGGAGGAGGGAGGCAGATTTGGTTTCACCCCTGGGTGTGCTGACTGAGTGGAGGTCTGTTTCTCACACCAGGGCAAACCATATTTCACCATGTGGTATGAACCTGCAGACTTGCCCAGAGGAATTTACCACTCCTAATGATGGAAAACTCAACGCTTCAGTGAACTGAGCTAAATGCCCCTACTGACATCCCCAAACTATTTACAGCGCGCGTCGAAAAACAGCAAGCTGATGGATCACTCTGGGCGTATTTCTGCTGATTTGGGCTTAATGAGAAAAACGTGTCATCCATATTCTGTTATGATTTTGTGGTGCTAGCCACGGGAAAATGATGTGAAACTGTCAAGAATACTAGTGGTGATAAAATACTATGAGCCAAAATTACAAATCATTATTTCTCTCAGGACGCAGTGAAAAAACAAGCGAGTTTTTTTTTTCTAAAGAGATAAATTAGTCTAGTTCACCTGACATCTGAAAACTAATTGGGGTGAATGAAGAAGTTTTTTTTTTTTTTTCATGTAGACTAGGCTACAAACTACAGACTCCTCCCAGACGTCTCTGGAAGAAGAAAAGCTCCGGTTAACAGCAGGAGCTGACCACTGACAGACGTCCCATCCACTCTGACTGATACCTGAATAATCTGTTAGGCTTTTATAGCAAAATGAAACTTTTGATCACGTCTGTGACAGTGCTGTGGGTGATATCAATGCCCTGCATAGAAGCCATCCACGGACTGTACAACTTTGGCCAGCACGATTTATTCTACAAGAAGAACAAATGCAAGCAAATTCCTGCAAACCTCCTCCTTTGCAATGACATAGAATACACCGAGATGCGCCTGCCGAACCTGCTCGGACACGAAACCATGAATGAAGTCCTGCAGCAAGCTTCGTCTTGGATTCCTCTGGTCCAGAAGCAGTGCCACCCCGACACAAGAAAGTTCCTTTGCTCTCTTTTTGCTCCGGTGTGTCTGGACGACCTGGACGAGCCCATACAGCCGTGCAGGTCGCTGTGTGAAAGCGTCAAGCGCGGCTGCGCGCCCGTCATGTCCGCCTTTGGCTTTCCATGGCCGAAGATGTTGGACTGTGACCGTTTCCCACTCGACAACGACTTGTGCATACCACCTGCGAGCATTGACAACTTCGTCCCAGTCACCAAAGAGGGTAAGGATCCGGTTAAGTGATTTGAAGCGGTTTAATGCACTGGAGACACACTACTAAACACTCCTGGTCAACACATCTGAGTCATAAAACATACACAAATATCTAATGTTTTGTGTTCACTTAGACAAATGGTTTGATAATCATTCTGTCCCTATTCTCTGCAGTACCCAGGGTTTGCGATGCCTGCAAAGAAACAGATGAAAATGACAACGAAATTGTTGACAACCTTTGCAAGAATGACTTTGGTAAGTGCCCCATTTTGGTGAGACCTCTCTAAAGCAAAGTGGGGTAGTCTAAAAGGTCATCCTGATTGGTTCCATGAAATTAAAGACAGTGAGGATAAATTTAAATGATGAATGTGCAAGAAAACCTCACTGTTTCAGAGTCTCTGTAAACAGACAATGCAGTTCAGATGGCTCCCATAAAGATGTGTTAAAATAGATTTTTGAAAAAATAACACTTTTCTTCCAAACCAGACAAAAGAAAGTTTGAATTGTACTTTGCTAGAACACTGTGATGTCTATAGTCTCAAAGTTTTTCAGCAAACAATCTGGCTATATGCATAACATTGAAGGTTGGAGGACTGGTAGGATGTCACAGGATGGATAATTTGCACTGTGGGATCTATTTTAATTCTAATTTGCTCTTAGACTTTGTTTAACCCCCAAAGAACCATAAAAGATGAGGAAGAAATCTTGTTTGTTATGTTATAAATTCTGGCTTGGGTCAACACAGCCTTTTAATACGTTCCTGATACCACATCGGTTGGCTTTTTAGAAGCTGGGCCTCTTTTGGTTCAGAACTATTGAGAAGACTCCTTTCTATGTTTTCATTTTTTTTTACATGCCCTCCTTTTATCCTGGCAACTCCTCTTAATCTTTCCTTTTCCTCTCTCTCCGTGCATGCATTATCAAGCATTGAAAATCAAAGTCAAGGAGATATCATACATCAATGGCGACACCAAAATAGTGCCAGAGAACAAGAGCAAGACCATCTACATGATGAATGGTGTGACAGAGCGCGACCTGCGGAAGATGGTGCTGTGGCTGAGAGATGGACTGCAGTGCATCTGTGAAGAGATGAATGACATCAACGCCGCCTACCTGATCATGGGTCAGAAGATGGATGGCCACCTGGTGATCACCTCACTAAAGCGCTGGCAGAAGGGACAGCGCGAGTTTAAGAGAATTTCACGCAGCATTCGAAAGATGCAGTGCTAGAAATGACAGGCAACAAAATGATGTCAATGTTAAAGTTCAAATTTAGTTTTATTGCCCTGATCCAACTGACACACAGTTTGCAACTATGACACATTGAACTTGCTCTATGGCACAGTAAAATGATTCCAAGGCACAATCTGTTTCCTTTATTAGTTAAAACGTTGTTGTATGAAGCACATACAAGTAAAAACTCAATTTATTTACAAAAAAATAATTTCACTCTAAAGCTATGATGCATGTGGCCTTGCAGGTAGTGGATAGTGTTTTGTAAAAGAAAAAGACTTTCAACTGCTAAACTGGGGTTTATTTTGCATGGAACAAGTGCCCCCTAGTGTCAGTTTTGAGGACTTCAGTCTGTTGTGTCTAAGGTGAAGGGAAACTACCGGTACTAAATACACAGCTGGAAAGAAAACTGGCAGAGCTTTGAAGCAAGAATAAAACTAAATAACCAATTAAAAATAACAAATATGGTTGCATCCTGGATAAAAATGCTTTTTTTTTATTCAAATTCAAGCATTTATATTTTCTCCTTTAGGTATTATATGAGTGATGCATAAGTTATTTTCTAAAAGAGAACTTTTTAACAGTTGCATTAAAATGTACATTAATGGAGTTGAAGGTGTTGACAGCTTGAGATGTGAATCTGTGACTGAAACACACAAAATAGCTGTCATAAAAATACTTTGGTGTTGGCTAATGAAGTATTTCAGGCTGTAAGGAGGTCGACTATAGCCCCCCCGACAAGCTGATTCATTTTGTGTAGTACATCTTGGTGTGGTTCCTATATGTGTGTATAGTGCAATTTTCAAATAGTAGTGATTTCATATTCCCTCTGTTTTCTCAGTAAAAATGAGAGATAGCTGGCTATATTCTCTTTCCATTCAACACTTTAATATGCTTAATAACTTTTTTTGTACTACATGTGTAACAGCGTCAATTTTCTACCACCGTATGATAAAAAGTATTTTTCTACTCTAGAAATTTAGCAAAACCTTTGTTTTTATTTACATCTGTATTTTATGTGTGTCTGTGTGTGTGTGTGTTTGTGTGTGTTTGTGTGTGTGTGTGTAAACAAATTGGTTTGTAGAAGTAAACTACCTTTGTGATTTTTGGTCAGTAGTGTTTTAATAAACAGTAACTTGGTGTGTAATCATGAGGTTGCGCATATCTTTGCCACAGTATGTAAAGTATTTTTAGAAATATTAATGTGTAAATATTAAATACTGTCATTTATTCTTGTTTAACATTTCTGCCATTAAAAGTTGCCAAATACAGATTTTTCTGAATCAAATATGACTTTTATTAACTTCTAATGTCCATCCAACCATCCATGCATTCATACTTACTCCACTGCATGACTGTAGAGGAAGAGTCTAACTATTTAATTTGTATTCATGGGTGTAAGATGGAAACAAACATTACAAACTATATTGTCATCTAGTGGGACTCAGGTCAAATCTGATTGTGGGGAAGTTATTCAGTGGTGTAAGTAAAAAAAAACACATCGTTTGATCACTTTAAATAATATAAGCTTAATTTTCAGTTTGTATTTCTCCAGTTTATTAAACTGAAGAAATAGAGTTGGCTTAGGCATCTAGTTAGAATACACCCTGGACATTCACACATAGTTAACATTCATCTTGGACGTTCCAAGTACGTCCCTCTGGAAGGACACCCTGGGGAACACCCAGGACATGCTGGAATGATTAATACTCAGGCTGAACCCCTTGGGATCCACCAAGATGAGCTAGCAAATGTGGCAGTGGAGAGGGAAGTCTGGGCTTCCCTGGTTGGGCGGCTGGCCCTGTATTCTAACCATGAGCAGCAGAAAAGGAAATGTTGCATTTTGTAGTTATTCACTTAGTACTACCAGGCATTTTAGAGTCAAACACAATAACAGTAAAACTACACGGGGAGATTATTCGTTGCAGCCATGAATTAAAACATTCACTAGGATGCATCAAATAAATAAGCAGGTAATGACTAACTTCACCTAAGAAAATGCTTAAATTAAAACAAAGTATTTTATGTCCATGTATTGTTTCATCAAAACATATTGTAGGACAACATGTAGGGCCAGACACTTCTAACTGGCTAATCTAGGAGAAACCAGTCACATGGATTTATCTGTGAAACCAAATCAAAACAGGCATTTGAAGCAGTTGCTTACAATATTCTCATTACTTGTTAAGAATGTCCAACATAGTAGTTGGAGTATTCACGTCTCACTGTATTAAGAATGACTTGATTTGATCACTCCTTTCCCACGTTTGCAATCCTCATAACCCACCTTTATTCTCATAGCCCGACTTTCACATGACTGCCATGTGACAGTAATGACTCACCTCCACAATCTTCCTGCTGTGTGTCAGTCTGTCTGTGCCAAAATACCTGGGACTCTCCAAAGTCGAGCGGACCTATTGATCTTCTTAGAAGAATGCTAAATAGCAGCCAATTCTTCACCTATGATGTAGAGTTGTTTCACTTTGACCTATTATACTTTTGTCCCTGAAGCACAGCATATTTTATTGATAGTTATAGTTCTTTGTTTTAAATTAAACTCTTTCAAATGGTAGACTTTTGTCGTTATGTAGAGCATGCAAAACATCATATGTGTCCAGACAGAGTGACATTGCACTCCACAATAAATTGGCAAATATTAGTGATATTTTTCTTTTTATAATTGCTATTTAAATATAAAGCAAAATAGTTTACATGGTGTTGCTTTTCAAATGTAGAAAAAGCAGTTATTTATATTCTACACTTAAAACCTAACCATATATTTCTAATACCCATTCACAAGTTATGAAAAACATAATAACATACAATTTTATAGCTAAATGTTGGTTTAGATAGGCCTCTGTCTTTAGTCTATCCAAGAGCAATGTAATGGTTAGTACTGCTATAAATTTATAGAAGCTGTTAACTTAAAGAAATTGAGGTATTTTGTTTAAACAGTACAGAACACACACACACACACACACACATATATATATTAACGTATATTTACGGCTTATATAGGTCAAAATTGTTATTATGCAATCTTCTGCTTTCTAGTAGGGTTCAAAAGACCAGTGTCATATGGTGAACAACAGGATAATTTACTTGAGTAAAGTTTCTGCCATAAAGTGATGCAAAATGTCTTAAAGACAGCATGCATCAAATATAATAGGTCATGCTCATAGGGGTTATAGAAACAGATGCAGTTGTGTTAGGAAACAAAAAATGCAACAGAGATTGGGATGGGCAATATAATGCTCAGTCATAGTGGATGAATCATAAAACCAGTCATAGCGACATTTGTACAGTATGGCCTGTCCTTTACTGCGTAATTCAGACTATACAACAAGAGAATTCAATTACATTGTGTGGATCAGAAGAATCCGATCCGATGGGGAAAACTCAAACAGGCAAAAGACTGGACTGTATGGGGAATTTGTTGTGACTATGAAGGCTCTGATGTGACGTGTAGGGGAGGGAGGGAAATGTAGAAACCCTGTAAGTTACGCTGGGAAATAAATGCTCTTTGAATAAGCAGTGTCTAGTCGTGTTTGCACTGAAGGCTATTTTGTGTTCTTTTTGTAAAAAAAAAAAAAGAAAAAGAAGAAGAAGAAGAAGAAAAGAAAAGAAAAAACAGCCGCATTTAAGTAGATATAACTCCTTTTAACCAACATGGAATAATTACCTTTATGTCGACAGGTTGTTTTCTTAGGGGAACGCCCCTAACTTAAAGAACTTGAATGTACGACGCCCTTGAAAGCAGCAGCTGTATGTGCTCGCGCTTGTTTGGACCCAGCTACCTAAAACCTTACAGTATATTTGCGTTTTTATGATTCTGTCTTTGCAATAACCAGTCTTTGCAAACAACATGGCAAATCCCGCTTTACCAGCACACTCGACACTGAGTCTTTGAAAGTTGGCAGCACGGCTCCGTTTTGACGAAGCTAAAAAGTCCGCGGGGAAGTTCCCTAGGAAATCCCCCAAGACCGTTCGGGGATATTATTCTCGACACTGATGCGCTAAATCTCCGGCAGAATTTACCTTCTCAGTGTATTTCTGCAAGACACTGAGCAGGGGCAGAGGCGTCAAATGCTGGATTATTAAAAGGCAGATCTGTCAAACATACGAAGTCTGCAATGGATAACGCAAGTATAAACACGGATACCGATATGCTGACAGAGAAAATGCGGAGTTACAGTGTGCTGAATACTCTATATCATGAGACGCGGCAGGAAATCGAACTTCTCAACAAACAAATCAGTGTAAAAGACAATATTATAGTAGATTTGAAGAACAGATTGGGGAGACATGAGAGGATCTACATGACGTTGGGAGATAAAGAGTCTATGGTAATCGGTCCGTCCAACTCTTTGGTGGAGAGCTTGCTCAAAGAAATATGCAAACTAAAACAGAAGAGGAACGAAATGGAGTTTAAGGCATCCAGACAAGCTGAGGTAAGATATAAGGATAGAAATACACAAATGTTTATACATATACATATATATA
>JBAMIG010000004.1:12495116-12512526 GCA_037177335.1 Kiunga ballochi
TGGCGCGCCAGTATGACGTATGCGGTCTGCAAATCCACACTTCGAAGTGTGCAGTCTCTGAATTGAGAAACGGCCATGGTGTCTCTGTAAATTGTCGTTATGTTAATGCAGGGCTTGAATTTTTACCGCTTGCTGATGTTTGTCCCATAACAACCTCTTATATATATATACACATACTGCAAATGTTTTCCTCAAGGCTCTTAACAAGTACAAGTTATACCACAGGTATAACTTTGGGGCTGTGTTTGTGTGCTTAGGAAGTTGATTTAGTAATCAGGCTTAGATATAGTGAACCATTTAATTTCGAAATACTTTAAACAAAATGGGCTCCAAGGTTTTTATTTTATTATATCATAATATATTTATTATTATGCTTTATGATAATAATAATAATTATTGTTATTATACTTATTATTACAATACATCTACAAAGGCATGTGTGCTATATTTTAAAATATGTTTAGGTAGTGTACAAAGGACTGCTAAAGTAAGGTCTGAAAATGACCTTATATGACCCAAGTTGCATTACAAGAGTCTCAACAACATCACAATAAATCATTTATCAGCTAACAGAAAAGCTACATTATTTGTGGCAAATGGGGTTTCTGACACATTCATCTAAAAGACACATGATACTGTAGCCCGGCTTGAACTCACAAGGGGTGCCAAATTTGGCTTGTATAGGACAAGTTTAGAATCTCGCTTATAAGCAAACCACAAACAGTGGAGTAGAAATAAACACAGGTCTTAAAAAGGCCACCAGTTGTCTGTTGGGGATTCTCCCCCCGCCTGCTCACACCTACACTTTACAACAGGGTCTAAAAGTGACTGAACTTATAAAGCACACACACAAAACACTCTGCCCACCTATTTGAGAGTGGAAAAAGTAGGTCACAAGTCCCCACCTGAGTGTTGGAACGTTTCCAAGAAACAAAAAAAAAAAAATCAATATTAAGAAAGCTTATGAGATAGGTAGATCAGTTCCTGCTGGAAAGTGGTCTCAAAGCACCAGGATGTGTTGATGCTGTCTTATACTTAGACTGATAAGGGGGAAACTTCAGTCTGACACTTATCCAGGCAAATAAAAAAAGGATCCTGTAGATTCGACCTTTAATCTTCTGTGTATCCTAAAAGAATGGGAATTTCCCCCCATCTTTAGGGAATTCCCAAAAAAGGAGGCATTTACTTGAAATGGATTGTTTAAGATTTGTGGAATTGATCTTAAATATCTCAACTCAATGTTTCTCAACTGATATAATCAGTATAAATCCTGTTTTTTTTCTGGTTTATTGGTTAGAAATTCAAATGTTTTAGCTATTTAAAACAGCACTGCACCAAATAGTCAGTAATAAAGAATGGTATCCCCTTATGTGGAATTATGTAGAAGCACTTAAGGTAACAAAAAAAACAAACAAAAAAAACAACAAATTGAGAGTCACAAACAACTCCAAAAACTGCTAAATAAACCTGGTAAAACTAATCCAAACAATTGTAAGATTGTTCTAGTTAAGGTGACATTTTCAGATAACGCATTCATTTCAAGTGCCCTTCTATACGTAAAATAACTATTATCAACTATTATCAACGAAGGCTCAGCTTGCATGGTCCCTCATCTGTAAATATATAAAAACAAACCCCTTATCACATTTTAACTAGATCATGGCCTACGTTTGTGTCACAGCTTTGTAGGCGTTTTTGACTAGTGTAGATTTGCGTAGTTTGGAGTACCTTTGCCTAAATGTGGTAGAACCAATATTACATCACTTACTTAGAGCGCTACAAACACCCAGCCACTCATTCATACCTGAAATGATTTATGAGTCAGAAGTAGCTCATATGTGTGCTTTCACAAGTCTAAACCTTTTGTCTTCTCGATTAAGACCATTCACCACAAATGTCTCATTCATCAGACCAAGCAAAGCTCAAAGACCCCCACGATGAGTAAAAACATTGGAGCAAAGTCTTGTTCTGTCTTTGGTCATCCAGGAGGGGCTCAGAGTAGAGCAGCTGCTCATCCTCGATAGGAGCCAGATGAGGTGGTAGGACATCTGGTTAGGATGCCTCCTGGACGTCTCCCTGGTGAGGCGTTCCGGGCACATCCCATCTTCCTGAGAGAAGATTTAGGACACCCTGGAGGATTTATATCTTATGGCTAGCCTTATAATTCCCTCTGAGGAGTTGACAAATATGACTGGGAGAGGAAAATATTGCCTTCCCTGCTTAGGCTGCTGCTCCAGTGACTCAAACTGAGATAAGTGGTGTATAATAGATGGATGATGCAAAAGCTCATAATAAAATCTCACTTTTGAAAAAATAACCACTCTGGGGACAAAAAGAAAGCAGTAAGTCTACATAGATCATTTCCTCATCCACACAATTTGGCCCCCTATATACGCTCTTGATATACTACATCACATATTTTTATACACCTTTTAAGCATGACAATATTTAATTGTTCACATATGCACTTTTAAATGCATAAGCACATTTACTATGTTAATGTGAAGTTGGGTTTTACAAGAGAAGCTATAAATAAACTGTTATGTTGATAAAAACCCACTATAGTTGCATTTAGTTAGCCTTTAAACAACACAATTTAGTAGCAATGAAGGGCGGGTGGTCTTTCCTGTTTCACTAAAAGTTCACTGAAATGTCAGTGGGCCAATTACTCATATTAAAATCACATTAAAAGAAGTGTTTGAACAAATTAGTCAAGAGCATGAGAGACAGCACATGAATGTACTGTTTCTTCAGTAGCTTAAAGGATTTCACTGACAAGTATGTTGGTTAAAACACAGCAACACACGCATCAAGTAATGCACCAGCAGTGGCCTTTTACATACTTCGTAACCAAAACTGTACCTTGGGATCTACTTGACTCAGACACAAAGCCCCTTTTTATCGATTATGACTGTTAATTAGAGGATTTCCCAAAAGAAACCCTTAAAGAAGATGTGACTCACCCTGCAACGTTGTGTGTAGCTGTGGTGTAAACAAGCAACAAGAGGTCAAATTCCTGCCATTAAGCAAGCAGAACTATATTCACTGGTCCCTTGCACCTCGAAGCCTTTGATAAATTTGCTTATGTGCTGGTCTTCCAAATGACATTGATACAAATGAGGACATAAACAATATGAAGCTACAGCACAGGGTTTTTTAGCTTAGGGGTCAATGATGGGAATCATGAAGTTATGAAGCTCATCTCTGAGGTGCAATGACAACATCTACCAGCTAGGACATCAAAATGTGCTGTAAAACATCCCAATGTTTTTTTGTTCTTTTTTTGCTAAAACAAAGTTAATACTTTTACACTTCCTAATGTATTTTTGGCAAATAATTTGCCAAAAACAAAAAAAAATTACTTTGTTGGTTTTACTTCTGGATTAAATTCTAATTATAAAGCATATTAACTTTTATAGCAGCAACATGACAACAGAATTATGCTTCCAACATCTCCAATATTGTTTATGGCATCAAAAGCCAAAACGGTAGATTTTTTTCACACCCAGGTGGTGTAACAGCTTTACCCTTAACTTCATACAACTTGCAATTTCAACTGCATTTAAAGGAACGTGCAGTTTATTTACATTACCCACCATTGTCTAAAACTTCCAGTGATTTCTTCTCTGAACTTTCTAGACTATTTCCCATATTGCTGTTTATTCAGTGATGGTATGGATGCAAATTTCATCAGAAGACAATTTGGAATAGAAAAAGGTTTACAAACAACTTTTTCTGTACTGAGGTGGGATAAATTTGCATTAGCATAAATTGCTAAACCTATCCACATTCTTGGATTGGATAGAAAAAAGCTCATTTTAAATAAACAGACATTTATAATGTAATCCAGTAAAGTGTTGGAGTGTGTTACATTTGACCTTACATGCAGTTTCAGGCCAAATCTTTTCCTTGAAATGAACGCTAAGAGTGTATTTCCTTTGAGAATGTTTACTGTGTATAAAAGAAAATTTGACACAAGACACATAATCCTGCCATACTACTGTATTCCATCTTTCAAAAAAGAAAGACACAATTTAATATTACTTAACAATATGTTAAAAGTAGCCAGTCTGGCTTCAATGTTAATACAATATACACGCTATGACAGATTTATAGTGTGAGTATTGTTCTTTTCAATTTCATTTTGAAAGTATTCTGATACAAGCTGGCTACAGGTCAAAAAGAAAGAAAACAAAAAACTGTAACTGATACACTTTTACTCCGTTTGTTTAACAGAACTTAAAAACCAAAAACGAACATTGTCAAGTATTACAGCTTCCTCCTTTCTGTGAAATACGGTGGAGGTGGTGGGGGAGGGGGTGGGGTGGAAACCAGCTAACTGAGCCCATTTCCTTGTCAATGAGATGCCGTGCTAGGAACAACAGGATAGTAAGTCACAATATGTCAAATACAGCTTTTAATTCATTACATTTGTCATTTTTGGAGTTTCCATAGTCTTTTTTTAAAAATTTATTATCTCTCTTTTTTTTGTTTTGACGGAAACCATCCAGACATTGTAAGCATCTTTTGACTGCAGCTAAGCCAGGGTAAGAAAGGCCTTTCAGACCATGGCTTACTCAGTCAAGATAAATGCTTACCTCAGACTAAAAGCACACAAGCACGCAAGGAAAATTAATCAGATGTAAAGTAGCATTGTATGATTCTTTTTGTGTCACTTCATTTCAGCTTTGCAGGTGGATCAGTCCAGGTGGATCCGTGTTGTAACCGCACACAAAGACAAAAACGAAGCAAGGCAGCGTGGGCGTGATTTGGGCACAACGGGGAAGAAGTTGCGGGAGGACAGGTGAGTGGAGGTAAAGAGGGTTGCGGTGGGTGTGTGTAGTTGTAAAGGTACTGATTTGTGTCTGGACAGTATTTAAACACCCCTCAATGTGCAGCAAATGTTGCTTTCTTCAAGCTAAAGTTTGACCAATTTATGGAAAGCCGTTGACGGTTCTGCCGGGCAGAGTCCAAGCAAAATCTGCAACAGAAAATAAACAAGACATCAACCCATCGCACTTTCATCAAAGAGTCATTGTTTGTATTCTATTGCCTAAAAACATACTGAAAATGTTTTTCTGTTTAGAATAAGTTTAGTCTACATTATCTGGAAAGCTACACATTAAATGACATTACAGTACATAGCATTCTCTGCTTCGTATGTCAATGGCTAAACATTTCATCAGCAGACTTAGTCGTACCTTTTGAAATACTCCACCTCTCTCTCCGTCTCGTCCATTTCGGTGCTGTCCAGGTCAATGTCTTTGGGCAAGAATACATCATCTAAAAGCAAAACAAAAACAACTTTTAAATAGAAAGTCCGTTGTAAAACTACCAGGAAATAAGTTTCCTCCTTGTGTTGCTTTTTTTGTGCTGTTGATGTGTCATGGTTGAAACTAGTTTCCTTATTCCAGTCCTGCGCCTTGTCACATTTGCTCATGGAAGGTAAGGCCGTGTAACCATGACGACTCCAGTAACAGTGAGGAGTGCCAGTTAAGCTTGCATTTTCATTTCCATGCACACAAACTATTACTTCAGCTTTAATGTAGGGATTCATTCACATTAATAAAGACGTATTTATGGCCAGACAAAAGTTTGGACACATTTCCCAAAGAATTTCATGGGAATCTAAATGTGTCTATCCATCTATCTATCCATCCATCTATCTATCTATCTATCCATCTATCCATCTATCTATCTACCACGGCTGTTTCCCATAGTGTGGGGTAGCCTAGGTGTTAGCTTTAGCTTATCTTATATGTGATCCCATCACCTAACATACTCCTTTCATGGTAAACTGGTTCAAGTAGTAAGGAGTGATTTACTTCCTCTTCCTCCTTTCTAGGAAACTGACAAAAAAAACATTGGGCTTAATTTTCACTGTCAGCCGACATAAAATGCAGTTAAAATATCAAAACAGAACTAGTTAACGCACAACCATGACATAATTGTACCAACCGATTGAGCTGTTCATCTTCTCCCCCTTTTTCTTCTTGCTCTTCTTAGCCTTGCCTTTGGGCTGTGGTGATTCTGCACTGGGGGGCTTGCCGTTCTGGTGTATTTGCTCAGACTGTGAGGCTGGAGGGGGAGAGGGGGAAGAGTTTGACACAGGGGGGCTTATCCTGTCATCCTTTATTTGTGTGAGCGGTTGTTGTTGAGGCCTTTTTCCACCGACGCTTCTGCAAGTGCTTCTTTCCTCTCTGCGTGGTTCAGTGGTCGAGAGAGAAGTGAGGGCCTCAGCGGGCCTGATTCGCATTGCTTTGGTGTCTGTTGTAGTGGTAGGAGGGGTGCAGTTAGTGGGTTTTGCAGTGTCATCACAGCTTTTGGGTAACTCCAAAGATCTCTTTACAGCAGCCCCAGAAATAGCCACCTTCACAGATTGCTTGGCCTTCATCTTACTACTGACGTCAAGGGGAGATATGCCGTTGTGGATGGTAACTGGGGAGTTATAGGTGCTGGTCTCATTAGAAAGCCCCCTTTCAGGAGGGTATTTTGAGCTGTGCTGAGAGTTGGGTTGGGATGGGAGCTCAAATGTAGGTTCTTTCTGGTCAGGGAGGCGAATGAGGGATTGAAGCAACTGTGACTTTCCGTTCTGAAGGTTATCTAGGACGTTCTGAGCTGTCTGTTTAAGGGGTTGTGGGTTGTTTTGAGGGGGTGCAGTGTTTTCCTTTGCTTTCTCTTTCTTTTTCTTCTTGGCAGCACGATGTTGCTGCAGCTCCTGCAACCGTAGCAGTTCTTTTTGAAGCGCTGCCTCTTCCTCTTCCTGTTGCTGCCGCCTTTGCTGCTCCTCCAACAACTGTTGCTCCTCCCTTTCTCGGGCCTCTGCCTCCAGACGAGCCTTCTCCTCCATCTAAAGCACACAAAGATACAATGTCAGGGTGACGATGCCGTCAATACAGAAAACATCTATGTCCTGGTTTTTGGTTGAGCGTACCAGAAGTTATAAAAAGTGATTTAGTGAAGAGGTTGATATAAACTGGATGCTATTGGTCACTAAAAATGACTGAATGAACGAGGAGAAATAAATCACCTTCTTTTGTTTGTGCCTTGCTCGCTTGGCTGCCTTAGAACTGGAAGTGGGTTTACTGTCAGCACTGTTAATGAACTGAACCAGGTCCTCCACCCGCCTGTGGTCCTCCACTCCTCCATCTCTTTCTATCACCGGTTGCTGGTCCTCACGCTTTGGCTGTTCTTCCTTCCGCTTTGTCAGGCGCAAGCGCAGCTTCTCCCGCATCTCTGCATAGTTTCTGCTGGTAGGTGCAGCGGGTGGCTGGAAATCACAGAGAATGTCAGTAACTGCAGAGATTAAGACATTCCTGCATTAATGATTTACCAGATGCAACATAGATCGTCCCATTCTGATGCTACAAAAAGAATAAAAAGCACTATTGACAAAATTGGTTTAAAACACCAAATTAGAAAAACCTGCAGCTGCATTTTGGTATAAACTAAAGCACAGTCAAAGGACTCTAGGAAACAGAAAATTTAGTCTCTTTACATGTAATTTAATATGAAAATAATTCTTGTAACTTCTGTTAAATCAAAAACTACAATCATTTTAGGAGAACATGGAAACATCGGTGATTCTTACCCCTCCATGCCCAAAGAATTCGCAGTAGCAGCAATCACAGTATTTTCCTTCCTTCTGGTTGGTTGAGGTGGATGTGGAGGAACTGTGCTCCGAGCAGCTGTCTTCATCCTGACTCTCCTCCCCATCGTATGGCTGATGTTCATAAGACCCGTTAACTTCACATCGATGGCCTTCGCAGTCAGGATCACTGAGAAAAGCATCTCGTTTAAAACCAAACACTAACACCTGCATTAAAACTGACAGTATTTATTTTTTTCTGCATCACAAAAAATGTATTATTTTAGTCTAAGTTCATAAATGTACCTGCAGACACTGGGTGGGGCGCTGACAGGACCGTCTGCTGATGGGGCTGGAGGTTCTGTAGGTGGAAGGCATAATCCCTGCTGGGACTCCACAAAGTCTGGAGCCTGAGTGGCCATCTTTGGAAAGGGCTGTGAGCTCATTGTGGGGAGGTGTGTGGTGGGTGCTGAGGGTAGGGCAGGGCCCGATAGTGGGGGGAGAGACGTCAGTCCTGTGGAGCTGTTTCTAGAGATGGCCGGTGTGGATTGCCTGTGGTCCTCTTTACCTAGACTATGAAATACATCATCTGGAAAAGATGCAGAATGACAGGAGTTATTTTATTTGTTAACCAGCTGTAAAAAAAAATTATGCAGAGTGGGTTCCCTAAAAAATACAAAACAGATTTATCTGAAGCCGAGCCATGCTGTAACCTACAAACTTTGCTACTGATCAGTAGCATTAACACCAAACCTTTAATAATTTAAAATTTAAAATTAGTGCTGACAAATACATGTTCATGAACAGTTTTATTTATTTTTATTTCAGATTAAGAAAGGTTACGATACTAGAAGAACTGGTGTGTTTGCACATTAACTCAGCCAGGGCACAGTGGCATTTCAGTTGTGTTATAAGAACAGCAACTGTAGTTCACTGCAATGTGCTAGCTGTGCTGCTTGGCTCATGGGTAAAGTCTCACCATAATCTTTTGAAAGTACATTTTATTCAGATAAATGTACTACTATTTACCTTCTATAGAGGTATATTCATTTCCTTATGCTGTCACAGAGGCTGGAGCTTTCTGAGGAATCTTTTAAAAATGCAGATTTTGAGCTTATTCTTCTGTATTGTTCAACATTATACTTTTGTTTTAAAACTAGCTTTTATACACGAGGTAGAAATAAAATACTTGGTGGACAAAAAAGCAACTGAAACCCTTAAAAATGTTTCAGTTAAACACAACTATTAAATTATACATCAGCATCTACTCTAAGAACTAAAAATACCACGCAAGCCAAAGCACCGTGGCTGATTAACCTAGAGGTATACAATATAGATCAACACTACAAATCAATAATAGTCCCTTTCCATTATGTCTTATGACCCACTGGAAGAGGGTGATAGCGTGAATACGAGGTGTGAAAAAACACCCATTTGCTTGCATTTAACAGTTTGAGATTAATTTTGTTGTGAATATTTTTGTGCTGAGACCTTTTATTACTTAAAGATGTACTTATATATATTATAATATTTGTCATTTAAAGTTTTTTAGAAAATGCAATGAGCTTTATGGTCTCACACAGAAGGTCAGTCAGTGGAACAGAAAATCTACCAAAGCTTTCAAAGGAAGTTGTAATATTTTTTTTCCTGTGTTATTCCATGACTGCAGTTTCACATCATCCATTCGGACACTGCTGCATAGCAGAAGTGAACAAGACTAAATTTACCACTTGCTGAATAACTGCTTAGTTTCTCTTGAAGACACAAAATGGCACCAAGCATCCAACCCACATTCTCTTCTTATTTTGATTAAAAATGACAGAATACACCAATTAAAAATCAATCCCAAAATACTAAATGATTAACCTACTGAAGTCAGCCTATTAAGGAAGGTCATAAAATCCATCTGTATGTTTGACAAGTTTACAAGTGATCACCAACTTAATGAGAACAAACCTAAGCACTATTCCTACTTCCTGTATTACCTATAGAGTTGGGTCTTTTAGATGCAAGGTGGATGGGTGGGTTATTACTTGACTGGACAGTGGTGGCAGTGCAGGACACAGAGGATGTAGCGGCAGAAGTGGCCATTACTATGCGGCTGGTTTCCATAAAGGCATCCTGGAAATTATAGAGACACTTCTTCTTGACGCCTGTCTTCTTCGGCTCTTTAGATTCAGAAGAGGAACATGATGACGACGATGACGATGATAATGATGAGGACAATGACGACGAAGAAGATGGGGTAAGAGGCGTGGGCAGTGGGGGATGCTCTCCTTGGGGTGGAAGAGAAGAGGTTTGTGGAAGGGGAACATCAGTGAGAGGTGGTCCAAGCATGTCACCTGTGGATGAACACAGAGGAAAAGTGACTCGTTGTTTTAACAGTTTTAACCGAGTTGTTTCTGTAACTGTCAGGTAGCTCACCTGGCAGGCATTCAGGCAACAACACAGATGGATTCCAGCTCTTCATCACAGCAGCATCCCACAGATTCTCAAACTTGAGAGATAGGCACTGAAGTGAGCTATTCCAGTCACCTGCTCCACCTGTACCACCAAAGCAGTTCTGGTATACATGCTCTGGTATAGACGTGCTGAAGGCTGGCTGCTTGGCCGCTGAGTGGTTAGATGTGGGGTTTGGTGGAAGGGGCTTAAAGAAGAAAAAAGATCCTTTAGTGGGAAAAAAGGTTTCAAATGACACACTGTTCAGTTATGGATTGCTTTTGGGTTTTGTAATTTGGCTTTAGTCCATCATTGTGTCAAACACAGAAATTAGTGACAGTAAGTGAAACTAAAACACAACTGAGCTTAGTTTTTGTTACTGGAACCTTAAAGAAAATCCCCAACGGGATAGACATGATTCAATCATCCTTTGAAGATATTGTTCTTTCAATTTTATACAAGAATTGATTACCAGGAAGAAACCAATCTATAAGAAGCTGGTTTGATGCTTTGGCTTAACCATCATCCTCACCTTGTGTGTGAGAGGAGGACTGGATGGGTAGAGTGTAGGGTGGAGCAGGGGCCGGGAGAAGTTGTGCAAGGGCAGGTGGCCGTGGATGTGTGGGTACAAGTGGAGAGCAGGGTGTGCAGGGGGAGTCTTGCTATCTGTGAAGAACTGGTGTCCCACAGCAGATGGAGGCACAGCGTGGAGCCGACTGGGTGGCAGGCATGTGGCAGGGCCCAGGGTGGAGGAGCTTGGATCTTGGTTGCACACATGGCACTCGCAGGCATGCTGAACCTGTTCTACCTGAAGGTGGTCAATATATACATAAATATATTCACAACAAACTAACAGTATTTTTACTGTGTGTGTGAAAGGATTCGTTTTAAAGCAAAAGAATAAATAACAGACCTGTTTCTCAGTGTTTGCATACATCATGCACATTACAGCAATGGCAGGACAGAAAGCTATTAGATTAAACAAAATAGGCTGTGCTCATCTTTACCGAGGAATTAGAACAGTTAGCGGTGTTTTTTCCATCCAACCATTACCCGTACCACCTTTTCCAATTAAGGGTCACGGGTAGCTGGAGCCTATTCCAGCAAATATTGGGCGAGAGGCAGGGTACACCCTTGACAGGTTGCAGTCCATCAAAGGGCCAAAAGAGAGAGGGAAACAACCAATCACATAGTTTCCTCCTAAGTACAATTTTGAATGACCCTATCAACCTATCCAACATGTCTTCAAGCAGAGGTGCTTTCTGGCAATAGGGAACATTGCACGGTAAAACTAAAACATATTGGCTCAAATGAAGCAGTTACTTCCAGCCAAAGAAAGATTAATCTAGCCACTTTAATACCTGTTGGTGGTTGTAAGAGGGAGGGGGACTGTTAGTCTTTCCTGAGGACAGGTCTTCCTGCTGACCTGGGGGCTCTCCGTCAGCCTCACCATTAGTTTCCTCCTCATCGCCTTCTGATGAGCTACTGCTGCTGGTAATGTGAGGGGACTGAGTTGGAAAAGGAGAAGGAATTGAATAATGGGTGGGGAACAGTACATTTCCCAAACTACCAGTAAACTCATAATGATTATTGGTTTCGTCATCCAGAAACTCAGCAGGGAAAATCAATACTAATCTTGGGTTAGCAGTTAACTCACCCCTGCCTTCAGTGCCATGTTTTCACCCTCTCCATTGATGGTATTATGAAGAACATTCACAGCAGCTGCCACAACATTGTTTTCCTCATAAGTGCTCATAGGATAGATGTCCCCAAACTTCTTGGACAATGGAGGCACTTCATCATCATCACTAATACTACAAAAGGAGAGATTTAAGTATTTATTTTAAAAAGTGTAAAGAATCATTTTCTTACTAATTTTAAAACAGTGAAGATTCATTATTTGTTTCCAAAGTAGCACAAAATGACAATGAAATTAAGAAACTGATTTACAATGTGTTAGCATCTCCTTCAGGCAGTATGAGCCTTGGATGCTGTTGAATGGTGATGGGAGAACTGGAGTTGGAACCAGATGCTGAACTGCCTGAGGACAGGCTGGGAGGGTGCACTTCTGCCAGGAAGTCCTGGGAGTGTTCACCCTGCAGGGGCAGCTTTATGTGGAGGTCCTCAGAAATGGGTGAATCCATTATTCCACATGTGAGAATGTGGGAGAGACTGCAGTCATCACATGTACATCTGTTGGAAGAAGTTGTTGATTAATATGTCAAAAAGCATGACAGCATTTTCTGGGTTCTTTCTAGTCGCAATGAAATTGTAAAAGTGGCATCAAGGAGTCAAATGACGCTAAATCTTATGAAAAACAAGACCAGGTCCATATGCTATATTACATATGTAAACCTCATGAGGAGTACCGCAATCTCCCAGATTTGTGATTTTTCTGAAATGCGTTGTTACAAAATGTTTTAGACTCCAGTAGTTGGTGCAGAGCAGAAAAAGGGTGTAAAAATAATGGAAAGTACATTTTTGAGCTGAGAGAGGAACATGGTGTGTGTGTGTTTGATCCATATCTTTTAAACGATCGCTTTAAATTGCAGTCATCCATTTGGACCACTTAAACCTGGTAAGTAAAGTATTATCTAACACACTAAACAAGCTTTCCATATGAGGGTCTTTAATTTTACATAAAAGCAATATTAAAAATCATAAATCTGTTACATTTAGTTTCATTGCAGTTATAATTGTTATATGACTTCCTGTATTATGCTGCTGGACCAGAGTACACATTATATTTTTGAGTGTCAGCGCATTTAATTAACCTTGAACTTTGACAAAGTCTTTTAGGTACGTTTACATTTCACTGCACGGAGGATGATAAGATCCCACACTAGTTAATGACACAGAAATCAAAGTTAGAAACATACCTTCTTCTATAATTACAGTTTGGACAGTCTGGGATACTAAGACGAGATGAAAGCATTCTCATCGTGTCTGTGAAATTGTTATCTCCGGTGGATGACTTTTTGCTGTTAGGTAACTAAAAAGAAAAGAAAAAGAAAAGGTTTAGGAGAAAATGCTAATTCAAATGAACCATGAGTGTCTCAGACACGTAAACTAGTACCTGTTCTTCTATAAACCTCCTCTGCTTAAAGAACTCCCAATCCTCCTTTAGCATTCGCTGTTTTGTTTTCAAAGTCTGGAAATGGACAGATGATAAAAAACAATAAAATAAAGAGAAACTTAATTTAAAAAGGAAAAAATAAAATGATATAGTCAGAATTTTTTACTCTTACATTTTTGCTGATCAAGGACTTATGTGGTTCTGTTCTTTGGTTGGTGAAAGTCTGACCCTCAACCTTAAAAAGCAGCTACAAAGAAAGATGTTTATTATTAATACCTCAAATATCATTTCACATAACAGAACTGTATGCAAAAGATACCTAAATTCTGTTAATCATTTTATCTTAAGTTCACGTACCTGCTCATCTACATAGTCATCTATCCTCTTCTCACACTCCTGCCATTCAGCAGCAACTGAAGCCATCTCGTGCTGCAGCTGCTGGTAGCTCTCCAACAAGCTCTGGTACATATCTTCATTGTATGAATCATGAGAGTCTGTACCATGTCTGAAAATATTCAAATAAAGAAATAAAACATAAATAAATAACACACCTAACATTTGAGTAAAAGATGACTGGGAGAGAGTGAGACATCTCTCTTTATTAACCATGAGAAATGTTGCATTTAGGACATAAAAAAAGAACAAACAGTATTACATAAATACAGCAAAACAAAATTATGTTGAAAGCATACAATGCTGAGGTACATATTTAAAGGGATGATGGCTTACTTCAGCTGTGCAATGAGTGCTGGTAAACTGCTGTGCAAGATTGGTTCAGAGAAAACCAGATTTTCAAAAAGGTGCTTGTTGTGCAGCTCCCACGTCACCTGAAATTTCTGAAGATGATCATTCTCCTGGAAAAACATAGGAAACAAAAAATTGGACCAATATTAGACGGAAAACTTAAAAACAGTAACAGACATAAAGGTGATAGTTATGCTAATCAGACGGAACATGTTTTCTCATTCATGACTTAATACAACTTATTATATTTGACCTAATTATAAACTAACCAGGGTGAGTAGGAAACTGCTGATGGTGCGTGCAGCTTGGCAGAGGGCGCTATACTCTTCTAGCAGCAGGGAGATGAACTGATGGGCCTGAGGAGGACTCTGGGCTGCAGCTACAGTCCCCGACAGGCCTGTAGTCTTAGACCCTGAGGAAAGGTGCATCAGTAGCCGCACTTTCACCTCCAACACATATTCTCGAGCCTGCTGCTCCAACCGCTGGTAGAGCTGATATGGATCTTTTAAACAAAGTCTACAAGAAGAAAAACATCATTTAACTTTAAATCATTTTAAAAAATCCTAATTAAATGCAAAATGACCTAGCTTCTAAATAACACTTGAGCTCATAACATGATACAATAACAAAGCTGTAGCTGCATTTTGTTGATAAGTTTTTCCAACATTGTGTTCATAGTTGATAGCATGGGTTCATAGGGAATAGTATAGCTCAACAGAGACCTCTAGTGGAGACACATACTTAAAAGGGGGGGAAAAAATCTTTTTGTGGCGGTACCTGTCCACCAACTCTTTCATGCCTTCCTTGTCTCTGTCAAGGGGCTGGTCATGGTCATCTGCGAGTGGTGTTCCTGTCTGCCTGTAGATACATCGCACCAGGTAGCGCACCTCTGACCAGTGGTTCTGTAGCTGCTGTGACTCCCGTTCCGACTCGGCAGAGATTTCCCTATCAGTATCATAAAAGTACAACATTTTAACATGAAACACACCAAGAATGATCTTTAATCAATTCAGTCATTCTTCATCGACTATAAACATAGCTCCAGCTAATCAACGTGAACTGACCGTCTCTCATTACAGGCTTCACAGCTGCAAACAGTATCAGAAGGCATTGGTGCAGTGAGGTCTGGAGCCGGGAGGCTCGGTAGTGTAGGCGCAGCATTGCTCAGTCTGTCTGCCGTGGCTATTTCCCGTCCCACGGTTCCACTACCTCCTGGCATGTGCAAAAGAAAGTCCTGATTCTGTAGGAAAAACACATTTAAAAACTACTGATTAATAAAAATTCATGGTTTTTAAAACTTCTTCAAGGTAATAGCTGACAAATGATTACTTAAACTATTAATCCCTTAAACAACTAAATCGGTAAGCATCTCCCTTGGACTATTTGGGCCATAAGCCCGGTTCAGCTGAAGTCCACACATAGCATAAATTTAACCCTTATGGTCCCGGATGGATACACTGACTGTGTACCAAATACATATTCACACACATGCTACACTGTGTGTAGTTTATATAAATATATACAGTAGCTTGCTAAAGTATTTATACACCTTGAACTTCTCCACATTTTGACACATTACACGCCACAAATATCCAGATATTTTATTGGAATTTTATGTGAAAGAAACACAAAGTGTCACAAATTTGTGAAGCCCAAAGAAAATAACGCAATTTTAGTTTTTAACTAATAAAAAAAACCTTTAAAAGATGCAGTGTGTAAAACTCTTTCGGGGTAACACTAATACGCTAACAAAAAGATGGAAAGCCATGTAAAAACTGGAGACCGACAGCTTAAAACAGATTTAAATAAAATGAATGAAAAAAAAATACTTTGATCATCCCAGAAAGAAAATCAGTCAGAAATCAGATTACAAAATCTTTGCACACATTTAAGCTTAAATAAATAAATAATCTGACAGAGATAATAAGTGAAAATCAAAATGGCTTTATGGACAAGCAGCAAATCAGTGCCTACATTAGATTAACCTTCAACTCAATTGATTATTCAAATTCTATTTAATCTGATGCCTTACTTCTGCCTCCAGTCTCTGGTACTCTATATTCATTCCTTTCTTCCTGCTGAAAAAAGTGTAGTAGTATCCTCGTGCCGAGCTAGTACTTTAAAATATCGTTAAAACTGAAGCAAAAACTGTACTTATGTTGTTCTTCATGGTATAACCGGAAAGATAAGAAGCAGTAGTAGATGGGGTTTGATAGATGATGGTTCTGGTGGGTTGTTGTCACCTCACCATAACCTCTTTCCAAACCCCCAAAATTTAATGCAAAATTAGGACAAGATTAAGTTCCATGCAAACTTCAATAATTCAAAAAGGACCATTTTAATTTGGAATAAATCATTTTTAATTTAAAAGATAAAACCATGTATCTTTTCTACAGCTGTATTAGCATTACAGCGTTGTCCCAAAAGAGACTCACGCTGAGCAAATCATATGCAGTTCAACATAAAAAGGCTCTTTATGTGGAGAATCAGTCTGTTACAAACTGCAGGCTCCAGGCGGGAACTGAGGCATATTCATTTAACCAACACCACCTTGTGTCAAAGGTATGAAAGGGGGATGGATAATGTTGATATGCCACTTAGCCAGCAAGAGCGGTTGTTACAGTGTCACAGAACAAAATGGATGTGTGTATGTTAGCCAGCACAGAAGAACACACCACTCTGACCAACAACACTGCTGTCAATCAGCTCATTTAGCCTTGACAACACATTTAGAGCTATAATAAAGACATAGCTGCCTTTGCTCAGCATGAACCAGTAACAGGGCACAGCGTAAGTTTTAAGAAAAGAAACGGGCCGTTGGGTCTATTAAATAAATTAAAAATCTATATCTACATGTTATAACTATGTGATAACGGATATACTGGTCCATTTAGTGTGCATTTAGTGTGTTTCATACCCTTTTGTTTTGTCATTTTTTAGAGAATATGAATGATAACACAAAATCTCTTCGTTCACTCATGGTTGGTACTTGGGTGAAGCCATTCTATGCTGGTTCATCTGTATTAAGCCCAATCTATATGTATGTATGTATGTATGTATGTGTGTGTGTGTGTGTGGGTGTGTGTGTGGTGGTCATGGGCGACGAGGGATGCAAACATTGTTATATTGTTTTAATACACTGTGAAGCACTTTGATTTATATTTCTGTATAAAAAGAAGATTTATAAATAAAGTTAGACTGATTTCTTATCATGAACACTTTAGAAATCATAATAATAAACTGTACAAATGACCCTGATCTAAAGTTGACATATTCCAGGTTTTAATACTTTGTATCGCTTCCTTTAACATCAGCAACAGCTTGAAGCTTGAGATCTCCTCAGAGTGGCTCAATGATATTGAAGCCAATAGCCTGAGATGTTCACTCCAGAACCTTCTCTGTATGCTGATGTAGTTAATGACAGGTCCACTTGGCTTTGTGTTCTGGATCTTCATCATGTTGGAATATCCAAGTACATCTCATGATTAAAAGTTTTCCTCCAGTATTTTTTGATGACGTGCTTTTGTAGCTAACACATCCCTGATACATCAGCGATCCACTTC
>JBAMIG010000004.1:12515355-12526486 GCA_037177335.1 Kiunga ballochi
GTTTTTATTGACCTTTTCCATTACTTGTTGTAAGGTGACCTTGAGTATGAGAAAGGCGCCTGTAAATAAAATGTATTTTTATTATTATTATTAACAGTAAGGTCAATAACAAGAGCAACAAGGTGTAATGGAAAAAAAAACAGGGTAGAAAAACAAAGAAAATCTAAGCAACTACAGAAAATATTTTCTAATAAATTATTTTTTACCCTGTGTTCTGGATAAAAGGTCTTACTTTGTACATAAACTAGGAGAATCTACCAAAATCAGTGTTATTCAGATTTCATTACATATTGGTTAATTTACATGCTCAAATTTTTGTTACATTATTAAATGGGTGATAACTAAAAAAAAAATGTAATTCTTTGTGGCATTCACCTAATTCTGCAGCACCTGTAGGTGTAGACCTTACCTACACTTGCATGACAGTGAAATAAGCTAACACATGTTAACAGATCCAGAGCAGCCTTCCTTCAACACCCTCTTAAGACTCATATACTTTGAGTAAACATCCTTTTAAAGCACAAACTCACTTAACTTAGACTTATTTAGCTCTTCTGTGTCTTTTGTTTTTATTCTACCCTAAACATAATGACAGCTTACAGCAGGATTTCTTACTGTAGCACAGCTTCAATGCTAACCCTCCCTCATGGTGTCAACTCATATAGAATGGTGCAAATGACTAAACAATTATTATTTTAGCATAAATATTTTATATAATTTCAACACACAAGTTTGATAAGGGCTTAAATTAATCTTTTTCAGAACACAAGGCAGAAATACTAGCATTAGTTCATTTATTATACAGTCTGTCCAGCAAAGTGACTTCTATTCCATTGTTTACAGTACTCTGGCCATTGTCTCCAGTATAAGTGCACAACACAGCCAAGCAGATAATGATGCAACCTTAAATGTGTTTTTATTGTAAAGAGTTTCATGATTCGGCTGCCTAAACATTGCTTTATGTACCACAAATACAGTGTAAATCCGATGCACATTTACCTGAAGGACTCCAGAGAAGTCAGCATTCACGGGTCCTTCCGTAAACTGTGGAGCAACACTGCTGTTTAGTTTAACCTGAAAGGAAAGAAACAATTTCATGACAACTAGGCACATCTCAATGCACTGAATCTCAAATGAGCTATGCTATTATACTTAATTGTCAGTTGGCACAAATCATTTTGCTGTGGGAGCTATACAGATTCATGCATGTATTGAAGTACATGCAAAATAGATCACACATTTGAAACATGTTTTGGGCAATAAAAAAAACTTTGCTTGCATCAAAATGATAGCTTATTTATTCTCATTAACAAACATTGTTCTCTACTAAACAGCAAACTCATTAAAGTTGATTTTGCGACAGAACTATGTCTCATGAACAGATAGATAGATAGATAGATAGATAGATAGATAGATAGATAGATAGATAGATAGATAGATAGATAGATATTCCTTTTATTTGAATGACTGACATAACTGTGGTTAGCTAAACACATACAACCTAGTTTAACTTATTTGTGGATCAAAATAAAATTTACAAGTAAGATCAGCACGTAAAAACACACGTAAAACTGATAGAATTTTAGTTGCTAATGCTACTAGCATTAGCTAGCATTAACGTTTATCTGAGAACCAGTATCCTGTAAACCACCAGTGAAGAACCTAATGGTACTTCCAACTAATCTTGGCTTTGTAACTATAATCTCCACCTACACGAACTCCATTAGCTCCAAATAATGCTTCCTGGTGGCCCAAGTAGTTGTCGATGCAGCTCTCAACATAAGCTAACAAGTAGACAAGTGATCGGACAAGAAAGTTAGCTTAATGTTTACGGCAGTTCGTAATAATACAATAAAATCAGTTTAGCACCTAAGCCATAGTACTTGTTAATTGACATTGTAATTGACATTGTATGACCACCCTTAGCTGTAATTAAGCCAATTACTTGCTACGCTGCATTTGTTACCAAGCTAACTACATTCCCCTTATCATTCTTGGGCCCAAATCAGATGTGTCGTTGATAGCACTTCTAGCTAACACTTGACATCAACTGATTAACGTTGTGTGTGAACTTTACCTCTCCATTTAAGCCCGCGATGGACCCTATGTTCCCGCTGCCAGTATTACCAGATGTTAAAAAACTGACGACAGAGGCAGGTGTTGATGTTCCTGTACAGCCTAGGGCCGGAGCGACACCGGCCTTGCCACTGCTAGAATTGCAGACAGCACTGCAGCTACTGCCACCGCCCCGCTTGTTCTTCCTGCGTTTAGCCCCCCGTTTAGCATCGGTTGGACTCATTTTTCCAAAATAGAAGCGAGACAACTTGCCGTCCAGACTTGGCAAAGTCTGAAGTGGAATGTCTTGTGTAATCACTAAGGTGTAAATCCGGGATAACGATTTAGAGACTCCCAAAACGACAGACACTCAGACCCATCCAAGTGTAAGCCGACTTCATATATTCCAATATGGCCTCTGCCCGGACTGCTTCACCAGGCTCTGTTTGCGTAGTCACGCAACGGTGCGTGGCCCACCCAAGTAATTATGGGAAATTGAGTTTGCCATGTAAAAACTCCATGGATTCTTGAAACTACATTCAAAGAAGACCATCTTAAGTTTGCATCACTATTTGCTTGTATGTAATGTGTACTAAGTGTTGGACAGACTGTGTATTGATACTTTCAAGCTAGTATTTCAGCTCTGTGTTCTAAAAACAAACTCTTTTTTTGACTTTCTATCAAACGCATGTTGGAAAAAAAATTAATTCAGCCTAAAAAAACTGCACACACAACACAAAACCAATGCTCCAAGCTGTTCTATTGTAGTGGGGTGTCTTCCAGTTACACAACTTACTAGTTAATATTATGAGTGCAATTACTCCCGCAGCATTAAGAAAAGAGCAAAGTGAGACAATGCCGTTTCATGCATAAGATGTGGAGCACACACCCTCCAGATCAGAAAAGTAGGTGTAATATACGTATATATGAGACACGAAGCACATAATATATTCCAACAGCAGGGGGAGCGCTCGTACAGCAGATTATGCTTTTTTTTTTCATCAGGCGATTGTCCCTGGGTCATCATCACTGACGTCGAACCAGTCTTTCCGGGTCCAGATATCACGTCTTGCCAGCTTGTTAGATATTTAGAAACACTTGTGGGAACCCACCTATATATCTGTACCACGTTTGCATTAACAGTTGTGGCATTGTCTTTAGTGGGGACGGCTGCTGTGGTACAGTGCTGGATTTCAGTGAACTGCTGCACCGGCTAACATCACAGCTAAGTAGTTAGCCGCATCCACAGGCAGGTAACGTTTCCAAGTTTAGCCCATCCTAATTTCTCTCTTGTTTTGGACCATGTGCTGATGAAATATGCCAATGGGGTTTTGTTTTAACTGGCTCAAGTGCTTTTGTAGAAGTTTAACATGTTCTTGTGGTATGTGTGGACTACATTTTTGCTACCGCAAGCTAAACGTCAAAGGGTTGGAGGCGTTGACGTTGGTTCAATTTAGTGGACAGCTCTATCCTAGCTAAGCTAACGACTGCCTGGTTGAGTCAAAACACACCCGAACAATTTAGCATTTATGGTGATATAAACATAGTTTCAGTAATTGAACACAAGTTGAGTTTAAGACGAAAAGGAAAACTTTTGGCCACCCTAAAATATCACGTTACTGCGCTGCAACAGGTAATCTACTGAACTTTGCAAAACGTCAAGTGTGTTCCGGGTGAGGTTGCATACAGGAAAAGAGCAATTGCTACAATAATGGGTGGACTTGGACTTAAATATGTTGAATTTAAAGGCTTAGTCCACCAACTATTGGTCTTAAATGTTAATGCATTCAAAGCAGAGTGCTATACATTAGACATATATTGTTGTAACCCTGAATGAGACCCATACAGTGGAGGTAAAAGGTCCATGTTGGAAACCTTGATGTCATTCATTTAATTTGCAAAATGCTATTTTAAACTTATAAACTTAACATTTAATTCTATGTTTTGGGAGACAATTATAAAGATGAGCTAGAATCTGAAGGTGAATGTACAACCACTGAACTGGGGGAATTGAATGACACAGAATGAGTTGTGGTGAAATGTTTGGGTAAAAAAATCACAAAAGAAGGTGGTAAGTTGCTGGTATTTGTATATGAGTGTGTGTGCATTATAAGAGTTTAAGAGACTGAAGCAGCCCTCTGTGGAAATGCACTTACAGGTCTGACATCCTATGTTTAATTCCACACTTTATGCATTGAATTGTCATGGTTAACTATAACATCTTAGTGATAACTCAGAATAATGTTGTGCCATTGTGCAGTGACTTACCCTCCTAATTTATAGGGGCAAGCAGAACCACAAAATCTCTCTTTGTAAGAGTCAAGATTTTGTTTTTTGCCTCTTTTCACCCGTCTGTATACAAGGAAATTTAGATCCTAATTTCTTTTACTTTAGTGTCATATTATTTATACTTAATGAACTAAAGTTACAAAATGGTTTAGTTTTTAAAATGCCTCAAACTGTAGTAAAAACAATTAATCTTTCATTGATGCATTTAGGTAACATCGGTATCGAAGCTAAGCAGTGTGCCAGCTTTAAAGGACATTTCATCCATTCCTGTCTGTTTGTTTTCAGGTATGTCTGATGTTAGTCTTGAGGCTGAGTCGGCGAAGGCCTCAGCAGAGGACCCTCAAAAGGATTGTAAGAAAGCTGACGAGGCAGAGGACAGTTTGAGTGAGGATGTGGAACAGGAGAGTTCAGAAAATGGCAATGGAGGAGAGGACAAAGTTGATGTCCTGTATGATATTAACATTAATAGCGATGAAGAAAATGCAGAGTCCAGTAGTAAAGATGTTCAGGATGAGGGTACGCAGAATGAGAAGGCACTTTCTGAAAGTGTAAATGATAGAGGACAGGAGGCAAAACACCATGATGAAATAACTGAAGCACCCGAGGAAAGTGGAGATTCTCACATGGAAACAAAGGTGATGTTTAACTTTGAACAATCAGCCTGCTCTAGCACTTCCTCACTGTGCTTTTGCTTATGTCCCTTTGTTTTATCTTGATTTATTGTGGCGGTGGCGGTGTCTTAGCTATCTAATTATAGTAACGGGTCAAATTTAATTGTGGCTTTTTATGAGAAGTAATTCACATAATGAGTTGTATGTGACTCGTGTCTTCTCCTACGCCTCCTTTTTTTTAAAAATCAGCCTTTTGTTGTTCTTCCCCTTCAACGCATTGAAACCTGTAATAATGGTGTGCTGGGTGGTGTTCTTTCTAAATACCAATGCGGATCAGTGCTTCAGCCTTTTCTGCTTTTCTGGCTTTCTGCAAACATTCTCATTAAGCGATCAGGATTGCTTTTTATTTGTACGTGACAAATGTCATTGTTTATATTACTGCCAAATGTTGTTTTTTTTTTTTAGTTGTTGTTGCTTTCAGTAAGTATTCTCTCCTCTATAAGTTTGTTTGATGCAAACGTGATAGTTTGGTCCAGTCTGGTTTGCATACAGCTCCTGAACCTTACAAGTGTGGGTCACATGGTCAGGTAAGTGGCAGGTTTGGACTCCTGACTGCTCACTCTCAGGCAGTCCCTTTCTTGTGTTTCTGGACTGTCTGACTCTTCAGGCTGTTTCAGACTCACCGTGAACCTTGTGGGTCACATCATTCTTTTATTCACCTTCCCATTCTCATTTAGCAACACTAGCTTCTGCACAGTTGTCTAAATGTTCAGGTTTGGCTTCGAGTCTGTCCTCTAACAACCCACCCATGTTTTAAACTCAACATTGTGAAACCTGATTGTGTCACGTTCCTCTTTAGCTTGAGTGGCAATACTTGTGTTTCCTCATTGCTGATGCTGCAAATTGGACAGTAAGCTTTTTGTTGTTGTCCGTTCATCCCTCCCACAGCAGGCTGGCTTCAATTCAGTGGACTGAACTGTAGGGAAACTATACCTTGTTCCTTCCCACGGCTGATTTAATTTGCAGCCATATAACTATTGTTTGTGCCCCAGTAGGTTAATACTTTTTAGCAAGCGGCCGTGCCCAATGTTTGCAGATGGTGGCTCTGAGACCCCATTATTGCCTGATTGCTGACCTAATTAGACACATGCAGCATCTCTGGGTCTAGCAAAAACTCTTGCATAAGGATGCACACATAGTTACTGTCAAACTGGAGTGAAATGGAAAGAGCTTTTCAGCTTATTTTGTAATCGTTTTTGCCTCGGTCTCTGCAATAGCTGGTTAGGCAGGTGGAGCCGTGCATATCTGTGTCGCCGGTATGCATGCAGGTGTCTTGTGGCCCTTAAATATTTATGCATGGTCACATGATGCAGCAGTCAAATAAAAGCCTTTTGTTAAATCATTATGAAATTCTTGCCTTTGGGGCTCTGAGCGTGTTGCATTTGTGATGTCGGTTTTAAACTGCAGCCAAAAAAATCTGTCTTCAGTTTATCTGGAGAGCCATAGAAACTGACTCATTCATATTGATGCTTCATGCAGAAGTCAAACCTAGCGTATCATTTAGAGAAGGTTTTTTTTTTTTCTCTCTAAAACGTAAAAGCTGAAATGCTTCTGATGTTTCCTGGTGGATTTCAGTCAGACTGCACCTGAACACATCCTATGATCTGCATTGCCGTGCATGTTTTGACAGTGTTTGTTGGATCATCACACACCGATGTACTAGTACTCTGCTAATTTATGAAAACGGAGAGTTGTCCGTATTCTGATACATTTTTCTGACGTGGTGGCACGCTTTATCCTTTGTACTGACAAGGTTCATAAACCTGTTCAGCCCCATCTGAACATGTGTTGCATGTATGCTTTTATGTTCTTTGGCCAAAATTAGTCATGATTTTTAGGTTAAAAAAAATGAGGGTTTCTTGATTTTTTCCTCAGTGCAGTCCGTACAGGTTGATGTTGCATTTCCCTTTTCGTGCTCTGAGCCGTTACGGAGACCTGAGCTGATCAGATTTAACGGTTTCTCTCTCTCCATTGAGCATGAAGGCATGGATTTGCAGACAGAGAAGCACAAGGTGTTCACAGGTCATTTAGTAATCATCTTTATGCAAGTGGCTTTAAACAACATCTTAAATGGACCTGATTTGTTTGTTTTTTTTCTTGTATAATATAAGTTTCAGTTGTGTTTAGTGTCAGGATCACAACCAAATTTATGCTTTTAGCCATTAGATTATTTAAAGAGTTTCTGAATTGTTTTTGAACATAAAGAGGAAAAGAGATCGTCAAAGGGTCCATCTGAGAGGAACCTTTCAGAAATGAGCCATGTTTTCATTTAAAGCTGTTGCATTTCTAAACAGCCAATCCCCACTTAAAGACAGCCTTTGTGTCCAATCATTATTTATTCCAGCACGTTTTTGTACCCACAGACACAACTACTAATACTAGAAATAAAATAAACTCAAATAAATTAATGCTAATGATAAAAATCAATGAATAAACTGATTTTACACTGGGTAGAACTGCCCCCAGCGCACAAGGCTGAGATCCTGTCACTTGATGATCTGGTGACTGTTTGCATTATTTAGATTTGTGGTCAAGTTATTTAAGTAAATGGTCTCGGTGAAAACTTTCCCCTTCCTGTTTAGTTTTTATGGCGGGACTAAAGCTTCACATAAACGGATCCTGGTACAGTAACATGACTGTCATTCCGATTAGATCAGTGTCCTAGTTTCCAAGTCCACAGTGATTAGCTCATAAAATTGTACAGGGCACTAACGCAGCTCGTTTTCATCCAGACTGACACTTCCAAACCCAGAGAGAGAGAGAGCATGAGTGAGCAATACATTTAAACTGTTTATTTAGGTTAATTTAATTAGTAGTATTGGTTTGCGTGATGTGCATTTAAAATGAGATGAATTAGACCAGCTGTGCTGCAGATGTGGGTTGAAATGATCACAGGAAGCTTAAAGGCTTATAGATGTGACATGGCCGCAGATCACCTCATTGTATAACGGACCATCTTAATGTTTTGTGATATGTCCAAAAATGAAAAGATGACCGCGATCTGTGTGTGCAACGCTTCATGCCTCGTCTCCAATATTTAGTTACCAACCCTTAATTGGAGGTGTGAGAACATATTTATATGCTTAAATATTGTAATATTTTATGTGACAACTTTTTATTAATCTTGTATTTAATCAAGTGCTTCAGGTTTTCTATAGTGATAAGTACACGTCCCTAATTCATAAAGGTGATAAGGAATACATGAATGAAACCTCTACTCCACAAACAGATATAATGTGGATGTAAATAGAAACATAAGCATATGTAAATACTCATTTTGTTTATCTTGTTAAACAAGTGCCGTCCTGGTGTATTTAGTAAATGACCAGATGTAAAGTAATAAATTCTCACAGTTGTTGCATAATAAGGTAATAACTTGTTAAAGATGCTGATTAAGCTGACTTATAACTCTCTCTTTCCTCATCACAAAGTCATTTTATCAGCATGAAAGAGTCCCCTGTGACAGTCAGGATCATGCCTGTTAGAGCTTTGGTCATTTAATGTTCAAGTTGGGATGAAAATAATGTTTAAAGCTGTTCAAGTCATTCTACCTAATTTGGTTTGCATATTGAAGGTGATACACCTGTCTGTATTCGCAAGATGGCCGCCCATGGTAGTTACCTCTCAAGTGAATAACCTTCTAGTCTTCTTCATGGCAGGTGGTCACAATGGCTGAGGAGTCCCACAGAAGCTCAGCTGCTGAGATCCCAGTCACCAGCAATGGAGAACTGGATCGGAGCCCTGAGACAGCATTCCAGAGGGTAAGAGCTTCATCAGAGAGCAACTCTTTGGAGGCATTCCCAATTCCTCCCCTTGGCCCTTCTCTCTGTTTTGGAGAACTAAGATGGCCCTTTTTTTTCCCTAAGGAGTAGTCATCTTTTTGCCCATCCAGTCAGAAGCCAATCAGATGACTGGATTACAGCTACTGCTTGACCCCCTGAAAGAAACGCAGTTTCAGAGAGGTAGAGCCGAGCAAAGGAAGGGTTATTTCAGGCCTGAAACAGTGGGAAAGGTGTATTTTATTGTGCTAGCTAACAGTAATGTTGATTTAGTTTCTCTTTTAAAATAGTTATTTAAGTGTTGGAAAATGTTTTTGATATGCTGCCCTTTTTTTTTTTTTTTTTTTTTGACCAACCATGCACACTTCCTGTTACATCCACATGTGAAATGTGCATAACAATAAATCCACTTCTGATGGACTAACAAAGCGAAGCTCTAAAGACACAGTATCCTTCTGCAGTGGAGGCGTTTTGATGGAAACTTTGCGGCCCTCTCTGTTGTCCGTCCGTCTGAGCTGGCAGGGCTTCTGTCCTGACCAGCTGACAGCTCCTGAATGCTCAGACTTGCCTTTCTTACTGCTCTTCTCAGCTCTCTCAGAAGGATGTGTGCATGCTAAAATCTGAAATGTATGCAGCTGCGTTTTACATTTTATTTTTGCTCCTCTGTGGGAAACTAGTGGACAAAGCTATGTTTTGTGTTTTTAATAAATGTGTTTATATATATATATATATATATATATATATATATATACACAAACAAACAAACAAACTGGGTGTTTTTCATCTATTCTACTTGGCTAGTGATAATTTTTGGTGCTTGATCGGTTTTAGTTTGCTCCAGTTGGTGTGAGCTGTTTTTCAGCGTGGCAGTGTTCCCCCATCACCCCATCAGTATTAGTTTTAAATACCCTGCATTTATCTGGTTGTGGCGCTGTAACCATGAACATAAGCATGTTTTAGAAGATTTTTAAAAAACGTAACTTAAAAAAAAACAGAGCGTTTTGTGTAAGTTGAGCACTCCTTTTTCCATTTGTCAACAGGACTTTCAGCCGACTGCTCCCAATCCCTTAAACCTTTCAGAGTCTTGTGTTATCTCCAGCAACTTTGCTTCAACAGCAGAGGGCATCATAGAATCAGGACCATACAAAGGTAAGCTATTCTATCCCATGTACTATTTTTTTTTTTTTTGCCATTTATGTGTACATCCTGCTGCCTCAGTGTTAAGTTATGCGACACATATAGAGTTTTTATCTTACCTTCTCAGCTTGCTACAGTATTTTTCATCCCAGTTTCTCAGTGGTTTTTTCCCCCTTTGTGTTGTTTAGGTTTTAATCTGTGTGAAAGGTACAAATTTGAATTTGTAAAGCCGGCCACCAATTGAATTTAATGAGTTTGCTCTGATCTCCAGGCTCTAACCCGCCTTTCCTTTTCATCATCATGTTCTTGTTACAGATGCAAATAAAAAAAAAAATCTCTGTAGAGAAGAGAGCTGCTGTAACCTGTTCACTTCAGTGTTGCCATGGCTATTTTCCAAATTATTCTCACCTGTGAGGGGGGTCTTTGTTCATTAACACAGTTGCCCTGAGAGCTGATGTAATAAGGGGAATAAAATAAGCAAAATGAACAGAAATGATAAATTCCCCCTGGTGTTTGTGTGGTAGGATGAGGGGAAAATGCTCTGATAACTGTGAATATCCTTCAGGGTCAGCAAGCCTGCCCACATCTCCGGTGACACCTGTAGCTCCAAGCTCAGCTGTTGCCAGCCGTCTGGCTCGCTCCTCCAGTGATAGTCAGACTGAGACAGGTACCGGGGCAGTGGTACATCTATCGGATAACTTTTCATCACAACCTTTTGTGCACGAAATTAACCACAAGCTATGGGTTTTCACCTGTCGCTCACCTGCACTTTCCTCATACAGGCTGTGCCTTATTCAAAATCAAACCTACCCCCCCCCCTACATATTAATCACTGGATATTCCAGATTTGTCCTTGTCTGTAAATAGTGAGCTTACTTATGTAGTTATTTATCCCTTGCTTTGGCTGTTATTGACTACAGTTGTGCTCATATATTAACATATCCTTGCAGGATTTAGATCTTTTTTTTTTTTTTATTTGGGTCATTTGATAATTTTTGGTCATAAAAAAACATCCTTGCACTGATTTCTCTGGATTTTGAGTGACGAGGAAAGCAAAAGAATGATCAAAAGATCTGTGGGAAAAGATTATTTAATTGTATTAATGGGGAGAGAATATATAAGAAGATATCTAAGGTACTGATGATGCCAGTCAGCAGTGTTCAAGTAGAAAATGGGAGATTCTGTTGGGACTAAACCACG
>JBAMIG010000004.1:12541579-12565392 GCA_037177335.1 Kiunga ballochi
GTACCCCCTGGGGTCCGCGTACCCCCATTTGAGAAACAGTGTGTTACAGGATACACTCAGCAAAACAAGGTGATAAATGGCTAGCTGTTAAGCAAATATTTGATATTTTACCCCGTTTTGTCCTTTTAACACAAACATGAGACAAGCAGGTTGATGTTAAAGAGCTGGGTCCCACTTAAGGATGACAAAGCTGGTTTAGGTTATTTGGCTCTGTTACACCTGTGATCCTGCTGGAGTCAGTCATCTCCTGTAACACAAGCTGCTGTTCTCACACACACCATCAAAATGTTACACATTTCTGTGTTTTGTGATAACTCTGTAGTACCTGGTACCAAGACAAAAGTAACCTGGATAGTATGTTTGTGTAGGCCACATGAAAGTCTGCATTAGTGTTAAGTCAACAATACGCTCAGCTATTCTTCTATTTAGTGTCGCCTTATACGGAAACAACAACTGAGTCAGCGAGAGTTCTCAAATGGGCTCAAAGTCCTCCTCATCTTGTCCAAGCAAACACAATAAACAGCTGCACAACCTGTGTGTATATTTGTACAGAAGACTAAATTTTACTTCAATCTATTTATATATTTTATAAACCTCTTTAAATGGTCAGAAATCTTTCTGGGTAGGCATAAAGAAGCCTTAATGTTGGAGATGAAGGCAGATCAGTGTAAACAGGATAAAGGTAAAAAAAAATATCTCTCATTATTGCTGGAAAACCCACAAAACATATAGCAAAAGGAGAAGACCAAGCCTGATGACATAAGGAGAATGATTCTGGCTTGAATGTACAATGAACACTTAGTGTTAATGTGTGTTTTAATAGAAAATAAGCTCAACTTTGCACAGTACTGCTATGACTAAAAGAAATGTGCAGTTTGTTGTTATTTATTTTTGTTGCTACAAGTAGGTGAACATTCAGATATGGGAAATCTAAGAATAGCTGTTAAATTGCTTTTATTTACCTTAATTTACTGTTTGACTAAGATGAGTCAATCTGTAGCCTTCCCTGTTGTGTCCAACATCATTCACTCTTTTTCCAGAGAGATGTAGATTACTCAGTTTGGTCCTATAGTTTGGAAAAGTTAGTGAATTTAGTGAGTTTTAGCTAAATGCTAATGTAGGCCTATACAAAATAAGGTTGTTTTGTTTTTTTACATTTTGTTTTCATGGCCTGATCAGATGAAGAAAATCATAGATGTTTATTTGGGCTAAACTTTACATTTGTTGACAAAAAAATAAATAAACAACTAGACTTGCAGAGTTTTGCCACATTTGTGTTACAAACATGAAAAAAAAAAACTTAACTAATAACCAAAATCCCATCACTGTGGTTATTTGGAGTCGTTAGGATCAAGGTGGTTAGAAGCAAACAGATTGGACAGTGACATCCCACCGAGCTGTACGCAAGCAGCTTTCTGCTAACAAGCGTTCCCATGGCAATTATGATGAAGCAGAAATGTCTAAATCCCCTGTGAACGCGCCCCTTTGCCCCTACGGTGTGAGTGAAAGACTATTGCTCTGCAGGGACCTGCTAACAGTCAGGAAATTGAGCCGGAAGCTGGCAGCTTGGAATTACATAGCAGCTGGAGGCAACTTCAGCATTACACATCTGAAAGTTCAGTGTAGTTAAAATAGAGTTTATTCGCCTCCTCAAAAACTTGTTGGCCGTTACCTTGGGAGTAACGGTCAATGGGGGCTTTTTATTTTACCAAACATTTAAAACATTTTGAATTTTGTTGGTTTCAATCCCAAAATTGACATTAGAATAAGGAACACCCAGGATTTTTCTCCCTTCTTAACTTTGGGAATAAACTTGAAATGTCATGAATGAAGTCAAAATACAGTTTTGAAAATAAAGTAAAAGAAACCAAATTGGAATCAATGGTGGGTTTATCTAACCATACCTGATCAAGTTATTACCATACTGTTACCACAGTCATGAATCTATTCACAATAATAGTGTAAAAAACGTATTGTCGGCGATTTGGGGAAAACAGGTTTCTGATGGAGTCTGATGAATAAAGACAGAAGTTTTGTCAGTTCTGCTGAACTTTTCTATGTTCTTATTTTATATGTAATATATGCAATAGTAACAATAAAGAGATAAAAAACAACAGAACTTAATAAAACTGTATAATGAAGTTAATTTCACATCAAGACGCCGCACACACATAGACCTATTTATTATGTGATCGCCCAATTTTTTTTACCTTATTTTCATTTATTGACATTTTTAGCTGTTCTTCAACTTTATTCTTATTTCAACTTTATTATTAAAACTGTGTTTAATCTTAATCTTGACTTTATTCTTACATTTCAAAATTATTCTCAAAGTGAAGAAGAGAGAAAAAAAACGTCTTTTGCTATTTTTTTTCAGTCTGACCCTATTTCTCCGTGTAATAAATAAGCCCACTAACTTTTGTTATTATTTTCCAACAGAATAAATGTAACTAAAGGTCGATGCATCTGATGATGAGATAGGCATGATGATGGATCAACAAACGTGTAATATTTCAATAAAGCTACAATGATTTTCTGAGGACTTGTCACATAAACAGTGCTGAAAAACGTTATGTTAAACATCACTGATCTGACAAGTTGAAGGCGTTTGCACCTTTTGTATCTACATATGACTCATGAGCTGTGTCCCAATTCCATTAGTGCGGGGTGAACACTGCACCCTTTTTTTCTGTAGTGCGCACTATCATGGGTAAACAAGATGGCATCAATTTAGTGTGCAAAGTGTTAATAGTTTTACACTTGAATATTAGCATTTTAAGACAGCATCCGGTACTTTCAGTGCACAGACTTTTTGCCCAAATGACAGTATAACACTACTCACTTAAATATAGTGCGATAAGTAGTGTTACTCCGCGGATTAAGACATAGCCACTGTATTTCCTTTATGCAAATGTTAGGAAACGTGTTTTTAAATAAGCTAAGTAGTTTAGCCTATACTTGTATAACTAGCTGCAGGCTTCAGTGTGTGTGTTGTAATTACTTTACAATTAAAATAAGTCTTTACATTTGTCTTTTTTAATAACCCAGAAAACACAGACCCTGTATTATAGATGTAGGTCTTTGCTACATGTCACTACTCTCTCGCTGCCTACCTTGTCACATTGCTTTTAGACTTCAAGACCTGAAGAAAAAATTTAAATACTGAAAGAAACATTTAGGATATTTGTAGGTTAAAGAGAGGTTCAAACATTATGCAGTGGGAACTTTACCTCTGAATAAGACTGGCCTTTGATTTAGGCTGTTACCAGTCAGGCTAGGTGATACAGGGTGTGGTTTCCCTTGTTTATAATGAAGATTGATAGGATTGGGGATGCCTTGGGGGTCAACAGCAGGTGCACCTTTACATGAAGGTGTTCATTCATGGCAGATGGTTGATGTAGAGGCTCCTTGTCTCTGTATTCCTTTTTTTGCCTCAGGACTTCTCTGTGTTGTCTTACTGACAGATTAGTTTTCTCTTCTGTACATCATGTTCGGCTAATGATGTTGGCTTGCGCCTTGTTGTTTTTCCATCCATTCACAGTGACAAGTAACAAACTGACTGATATACCACAAATCAATCATCTCCAGAAGAACTAGAACTGACCACGTTAAGACAGAGTAGACAGGACCATTTCCAACCCGTTTAGCGAGACATTCATATTTGATAGCTGAAGCTTCATATTTGATAAATACAAGAGGAGGTAAATGATCTCCTATAGCTGAAAAAAAGAGGGGATCAGTTCTTCTTTAAACTAGTTCTGGTAATAAGGAACAGGATGAAGACATTTCCATGTAAAATGTGAGGTGTTGTTGCTGTGTTTCCCTCATTCTAGCTTCTTCATGGCAGAGCTTCCATATTGGTGCCGCTGAGGGACATGACTCTGTGTGAGGTCAGATGTTCTGGCAGTCTCATGAATGAAGCATGAGTGGCGGTGTGGTCCAGCTCTTAGGACGTGGCAGCAAAGTGCGCAGGTTGGAGTTGGGAACATGAGGCGATTAGTGACATCTGCTTTATTAATTAGTAACGAACTCAGTATCAGATTAAACAGACTTTGAAGCAGCAGGAGAGACCAGCGAAAGGTAGAGAAATCTCCAGAAAATGGTCATTTGGAAACTATCTGTTACCAAATATTTGTTATTATTCAATTAGCTTTATCCTTAATTTGATTTTTTTCTCCCATAAAATTATTATAATTTAGTTACAAGACAGTAAAGAGGTAATTAATTTCCATCCCCACCTGTCTCTGATTTATCTCCTGTTTCCGAGCAGACTTTTTGTTTATGTCTTTATGCAGATGAGTATCACATCACTTTAGCCGTGTCAACCCTTCAGACAGCGGGAGTCTTTAAAAACAAATGTTTCCCTCATACCGAGGAAACAGATCTGATGCTGGTTTAATAGAGGGAAGAGGCATTTGTTTCTTTTAGCTTGTGAGCTGACTAATTATGTACTGATTATGGTGTTAGTTTAACTTTGAATTAAATGACACATATAATGCAGTTCAATCCACTTTTTTTCTATGGCACATTTTATAATAAATAAACGGTTTCCAAAGTGCTGCACAAATAGAATAAAACAGTGAAAATGAAACAATGTGACTATACTAAAATATAGATTATACTAAATAAAATACAAAGTAATAGAACTAAAAAAATCACAAACAGGTAAAAGAACAATAGATAATGACAGTATTTTGTATTAATAACATTTTAATTTTTTTAAATATCAAAAATCTATTTTTTAATGGATTTTTATTCTCATCATTTTCTAGTTTTGAAATGAAGTAGTATAGTAAAAGGGTTCAAATTAATTTCTGTTCATGTTAAACCTTCAGGAATAAAGTTAACTTATAGCTTCACCTGTTTCTCATTTGTAATCAGCTCCGCCTGCATGAGGACTCCTTTGTTTGTTTTTGCTCATGGGAGGTTGTTGTCTATCCCGTTAAGTGGTCTTGGTTTTTGTGGTTTTCTTGCTATTTTCTGGGAGTGGGGGATTTTAAAATACTAATACTGCCACATCAGTCTGACTTGTACTACTGAGCCTGCGTTATGCATTACAGCAGATAGCCCTTTATGCTGAAGCATGATGCAATCACACAGCGGTCCTTTCATGTCTGTAGTCACTCCTAGGAATTTGTAAAGGTAATCAAAACTTATGTTTTTGTATAGAAGGAAAACATTTTATAGAACATATTAAATTATTCAGAGAAGGAAATTGCAATGTTGTTGTAGTTTTATTTTTTACTTTTTTTTTTCCTTTTTGGTGTTTGTTTTAAAATATATACTAATTAATAAAAGTGACAGCTGTTGTCCAGTTCACAGTCCTTTGAGTCAAGCACAAAGTCTTATTGGATGTTAGTAATGATCTTAAAGTGTGACGTTTGAGCGCTACAATTTTTTTTGCAGGCTTTCACTTTAAGGTCTGTTGTGCGACTGTTTATTATATCTAACAGAAAAACTGCACTAAATACAAAGCAATACATTCATAAATGAGATTCACCTTTTCGTCATCATTTTTCATGACACATATTATCTTTCTTAGTGGTTTGCTACATGAGAACTGTTTAAAAGTGATTCCACATTATGTAACAGGAACTAAGCTGTGTGTTTAATGTCTCAGACCATTATACACACCAGTGCTTGACTTCAAAGGTCTCCAACATATAAAAAAAGGATTTGCTAGTTCCCTCATATTAAGCGCCTTTGTCTGGTTTCTCCTGCTATGTTGATATGTGGCACCCCTCAATTTTACCTAATTCCAGATTGCTCATGTTGACATGCTTGACTACCTCAGTGTAATCCTGCTTTGTTTTTGTTCCTCTTGCAGCTCCATGGCCATCGATTCCCCTGTCCCCTTTCTCTGGAAGGTAACCTCCAAAGGCGTTGCTCAGCATGAAGGATGACCAGTTGAGTAATGGAGATGAATAACATCAAATGACATGTTCCCTTCAGTGTGACTGGATCAAAGGATTTCTGTGTTTTTGCAGCGTGAGCCGCTGCATAATTTTTATCTTCTTCAGATTTAACCAATGGATACACAGGAAAATAGAGTAGTTGCCTTTAAATCAGTTTTAACGAGTGAACATTTTTGATTAAATGTTTGTTTAGTTTATTTAACACACTCCCTCAGCCTAGAATTGTGTGCTTCAGTGTTAATCTGAGTGATGCTTGTTATGAGTTGTTCGGTCACAAGCAATGAGCCGGAGAGCTGCAGCAGTGAGGAGAGCAGCTGCACCACTTCCTCTATCACTACCTCTGACCCACCCTCTATGTCTGGACAAATTACCTCCACCTTGCCTTCCCTCAGCGATGCCCCCGATATCCCTCAGCACAAAGCTCCGCCACCACCTCCCCTGCCTCCCCCACCTCCAGGAGCACCGCCACCTCCCCCACCTCCAGCAACAATGCCCACCACCTATAACGTGAGGAAGAAACGGCGCGTGAGAAGTTTCTTCTGGAAGCCCATTCCAGAGGAGAAGGTGCGTGGCAAACCAAACATCTGGACGTTGGCAGTACGGCAGCAGCAGTACCAGATTGACGTTCGCTCTGTAGAGGAGCTTTTTGGGCAACAGGAGGAAGCAGCAACTGGCCTACGTGGAGCAACATCAACATCTGGAAACGTAGCCCGTGTTTCCAGATGTCGCTCTTTTAAGGAGAACAGCAAAGATGAGGTGAGTGGCTTTCTTTAAGCTTTAAAAATGTCACCTAATCCTTTTGATCAATGTTTCCACTGAATGTGATGTTTATTACTGGTGACATGATAACTCTTTTAGTCTTAAGAAATTCACTGCTGTTGTTTTTGTTAACATGCAAGATATTATGATTACCAACATCACTGATGGAAGGACAAAATCCTAAAGCTGTAAATAAAAAGCCATGCCACAGAGCTTTACTAACCACTACAGTGTTAACGCATCCCTGCAGGGAGTAGTTCAGTAACAGTACTCAGTTACAGTTTTTCTTTGTTAATGCAAAACGTTTTGTGTTCATAGGCAGAATGAAAACATACTTCTGTATTATGTGCTCTTGGAGAGTAGCATGTAAGCTGTAAAGCCATAAGGGATGGGAAAACATGTCACTGTGCAGTACAATGTGGAATTAAACAATACACTTGTAGGATTTTCTTAGACCACAGAGAATAACCTGACTGTCAGATAGATCATTGTTAAAATAAACAATAAATGAACTAAATATGCAGTACAGACAAACAGCACATGAATTGGCTGGAGATGGGAATATCGAGTGTCACCGTCAACCAGCAAGTCATCTAAATACACTGCAAAGCTTTCTAAGCAGCTATTATATTCATCAATTGTTGGAACATTGCCAGAGCATTCCACAGCCTTAATTTGCATAACTTTTATAACTAACACATCCCTGTGTATTTCCAGGGTTTGCAGGGACAGATTGAGCAATATCATTTCAATAGGTTAAACTTGCTAATTACTTTAGCAGGGCTGAGCTATACAGTCATTCACACGTAATGGAAAAAAGTTGCTTTTGTCGCAGCACTGACCCTCCTGAAATGGGAAACCTTGTGTTGTTCTACAGTCTTGGAAGCAAATCACACTGGGACACCCAGGGCGATGATGACAGACACGCAATTCAGTTCTGGAGCTTGTAATCAACAAAGTCTTTCCTTCAGGGGCCATGTGGTTAAACAGCTGTTTGATCAGTTGCACATCTCCCACATCACTATTATATTACACACTATTTCTACATGCGGGAAAATCCCATAACAAACAAGGACAAGGGCAGCAAGCTTATCATGCCGTGGGCAGTAAGATTTGACAACATATTCAAATTATGTTGCGCTGCAGAATTATTCAGCCAACTATAAAGCAAGCCTTCATCAGGCTCAGGCACCGCATCAGTCTGAAAGTCCCAACAATGCCAAAAGCAGGACGGATTTCATCCTCGTCACATACAGGTGCAGTCTGATAATAAGGTTTGTAAAGACTGACTGAAGCTAAGTTTGGATGTCAGCGTTCTATGCCTGTTGTCTGAAACTGGCTCTTAAACTTTTTGAGCGCACTCCCCAAGTTAACAAATGTTGTTGTTTGTGACCCCCCCAGGAAATATTGTCGATATGAGGACCTAATCTCTGCATGCCAAAAAAAAACCCAAAATCATTCTCTAAAAAAAAGACTCCTCTTGAATTTCATAAAACAATTCATTTGGAGTCAATCTTTTATCCTTATTTGTTGATCTCATTATAATGTGCATTTACTGCACATACCTCTCCCAGGTATATATTTGCATACTTTGCACACAAACTCAAAAAGCATTACCTGTCCTTTTAATCTACAGACTTCCTGCAGAGCATTCTACTTGCAGTCAAATCTGCAGTAACCCATAATATCAACTCCTCTCTCAAATCTGTTGTCTTTCCCTCAGACTTCAAGAAAGCTTTGGTTACCCCACTGTGGAAGAAGCCCACGTTTAGCCCAGCCAAGGTTAAAAACTACTGGTTCGTCTTACTGGTTCAGTTCATGTCAAAACCACTAGAGCGTGCTGTGTTCAGTCAGGTCTAGTACCTCCATATTAATCCGTTGGTTTTATATCGATTGCCCTGCAATGGCCTGGCGACCTGGACCTGTCCAGGGTGTACCCTGCCTCTCGCCCATTGAGAGCTGGGATTGGCTCCAGCCCCCCACAACACTGTTTGGGAATTAGCGTTAGAAAATGGATGGATGAATGGATAGATTTATATTGTTCTGGATCTAGGTAGGGCTACTCCACTCTTCCCGTCAGCTTGCCAGATCCACTGGTCGACCCCTTAGACCTTATTTTGCTATACCTACCTGCTGTTTAGACACAATCAACCAACAGATTATCCTTTCCACACTTTCAGAGCTTGGCGTCTCAGGATCTGTCCCCTTCATGTCATACCACATCGGATGACCCTTTAGAGCACACGTGTCAAACTCCGGTCCTCGAGGGCCGATTTCCAGCAGGTTTTGCTGTTTCGCTTCATTAACACACCTGATGCAAATCAAATAGATTCAACAGGTTCTTGTCAACTTGTTAAGTCAGTCAGTCATCTGTGTTGGAGCATGGAGGCAACAAAAAACTTGCTAGATACCGGCCCTCGAGGACTGGAGTTTTACACCCCTGCTTTTGAGTATCCAAGCAAGGGATAGTGTGCAGATCCCATTGGTTGAAAACAGGGATCGGGGATTGGGACTCAGTCTTCTTCCCTTTTCACTTCCTCACTTGGTGCAGTAATAAGCGCCCATGGCTTCTCCGACCACTGCTATGCAGATGACACTCAACTTCTCCTGTCCTTCCCACCTGACTATACAATCATTTCAATGAGAATGTCAGCATACCTCACAGATATCTCTTCATAGATCCAGGCTCGCCACGTTCAGCTAGATATGTCAAAGATCAAGCTCATAGTCTGTCAAGCTAATCTTTCTTGACCATCGATAAGTGCGAAATTGGACTTTATTTTAATTTTTCTTATGTCTGCTGTCTGTAATCTTGGCTTCATGGTGGATGACCAGCTGACCTTTAAAGTCCACGTTGCCCAAACTTGCTGATTTGCTCTCTACAAGGAGGATCGACTCTACCATACAGAACACATGACACCGCTCTTGGTTTAGGCTCTGGTCTTTTCATGCATTGACTACTTCAATGGCTTACTGGCAGACCTGCTTGCACGCTCAGTTAAACATCTGTTGATGGTTCAGAATGCAGCAACACATCTGGTCTTCAACCAGCCAAAAAGCACTTGCTTCACTGCTAATTACACTTCAGTAGCTTCCAGTTGCAGCGGCGTCAAATTCAAAACTTTTCTTTTGGCTTGCAAAAACAAAAACTCAGATGACTCCTATCTGCTTTAACTGTTAATCCAGAGCTACACTCCCGCTCGACAGGTACGCCGTAACAGTGAAAGACACCTTGTGCTATCGCGGGGGCTACATCAGTAGCTATACTCATCTGTGTTGTTACATGTTGGTGGAGCCAAACTGTTCCATCTGCAGTGTCCTTATCTACTTTACAGAAGTAAGCTAAAAAACTCAGCTCTTCTAGGAGCACTTCTACACTTACTTTAACTTTTCTATTCATCTGATTGACATGTTTTGTCCAGCTCTTTGTAAAAATTCAGCACTGAGTAAGCTGCACCCCAGATGACATTGCAAACAACTTGGAAAGGAAGTAAAACAATTAACTGCTTCTAACACTACACGACAACACCTGTGTCCACCTGGACCACACAGATGACAAAATAATTGCATGCAAATGTAAATCTAAGCAATGTCTTATCTTATGATGAAATTTCTTCCAACTCTTTTTTTTCCAGATCAGCATCCTTGACTCAAAGAGGGGTATGAATGTGGGCATTTTTCTCAAGCAATTTAAGAAGTAAGTCTTTCACCCAAATTGTATATGTCTTGAGTAACCAAAACAACTGAAACTCCTATTTCATGCATTTATATCTGCTTATTTGAGCTTTTTCACTTTTTATTTAATTTTTTCAATCTCTTTTAAAAGTGTGTTTTAATGCTTCCTTCCTGTTTATATGTAAAGCACTACGTACATGAAAAGTTAAACAAAGTTGCTTCATCTAGTCATGGTCAGACTAGTTAAAATCATTATAGATATAGACTTACTAAGACATACTAATCCTTTATTGTCATTCAGAATGCACTAGTGAACATTAAACAAAATGTGATATATGTGGCTCAGGACTGAATAAAAGCAAAAACCTGAAAAACAACATGGATTATCTGTGGCTTACACATAAGTGGATAAAATAAAAAAATATATAATAAAATGGTTATATAGGTTATAAATTCAGTCTCTTTTAACTTTAGGCTAACTTAAAGCTTTTTGTTGTCATGACCAGAACACCAAGTTTCATATATAGTATTTTACCACAGAGCATATTTAGAGCTAGAGTAGTTTACTTACATAATAGTCGGTTTGCTGACAGGCTGACATTTTAACACAGAGAAGAGTGAGATATCAGGAGGGCAGAAATTTACATGACTAATGCATTTAAACTGACCAAGATGCTTAACATCTGAAAAGATGTAGTTTAACCTTTAAAAAAGAAATAAAGTTCTAATAGATAAATTGTATTTTCAGATTAAACATGTGTACCCTGTACTCTTTCTATTGACATCCTACTTTCACATCTATTTCTACATCTCATATAAATCTTTTTTTCAAAGCTGCTGCTAAATGCTGAGTTAGTGTTGTAATTCAGATTGTTGGAGCAGTGCACAAAGTGTGTAGGGTATGTGTTTCCATGACAATCTATTTGCATGGCTCCCCACTGCATTTTAATGGCATTTGACTGACTCATACTGTACAGTCAGAACCAGGTAAGAACTGGGACTTCATCGGACAGCTCTCGTTTGCTTGTGTTGGTAACTTCTACTTTTTATTAACCAGTATTACCAGTGTCCAGTATCACACTTCATGGTCATTAATGGAACGTCAGTGTCTGGGATACGTAGATTTGGTTCAAAAGTATATCACTGTTAATACTAATAACAAAGCAGAACATAATATGCAAAAATAAATGCAAAGAGGAAAATATTGCATTATGTTTATGATGATTTATGTTTCACAGAGTCATGTTTAAATAAAAGACTTTATTCTGATGTTCATTCTTAAATCAGCACTTACAAGCTGCATGTGGCTAATTAGCATAAGCAACACTACACACATGTCCTTATGATGTTGCACACTTTATGAAGCTTCTGTTCTCAGGTTGTTACTCAGTTTTACTCTGCTAGTCAAAAGTTTGAACACAGCTTCCCATTAAAGTGCCTTGACTTGCCTAAATCCTGTGGGAGAGTGTGTACAAACGTTTTGACTGGTAATATATATATTCACATGTATTCTATAAATGTCAACATGTAATGAGTAAAAGGTGTTTCAAGGGTGTTTTTTGTGATTTTGTTTATTCAGTTTCAGCTCTTTTTGGGTTACATATACAATACAATGCACCCTGAAGAGTTATACCAGTTTGTATTTAATAAGTGTCAATATAATTTCAATGTACTATATCATCTACAGATGCTGTACTAAGCTGAACTATAAGTGTAAACTTATAACATGATGTATTGAATGATGTTGGTATGTTTTCATGCTAGTGTTTAAAGTTTGTGTTGCTCTACAGAAACAAATATGAATTCCTGCACAAGAAAGGACTGTAATGTTTTATTCTGGGCAAATAAAAAATAAAAATAGAATATATGTATGGTTGAGTTTGTATTCACATCGTACTTTGAGTCTGAACACAAGTTGAAGGATATGAATACATGTTTCTGCATCGAAAGATCATCTATTTCCCTGTTAATGAAGCCAAACCTGATAAAAACTCCTATGTCGGGAGTTTAAATGTGGTGGCTTTAAAAGCCTTTGTAAGCATTAATAGAGAGCACCTGTGCTATTAAAATTTACTCAACTGAAATACCACTGCCTGTCTTTCAGATCCAACCGCTCCATTGTTGAAGACATACAAAGAGGAGAAGGAAAGACTTATGGCGCAGAGCTACTCAAAGACCTGGTGAAGCTCCTACCTGATGCAGAGGAGGTCTGTTGTGTGTCTGTTTGTGTGGTTTGTATGAACATATGAATAGCACAGAAGATGATCAAAGACAGTTTATATGGATTTAAAACTAAAACACCTGCTGAACTTCCTCTTTTTATTTTTTTCTGCAGATCAAGAAGCTACAAGCTTATAAAGGTGATCCAGACAAGCTGACACTGGTTGATTCTTTTATGTACCTCTTAATCCAGGTGCCACGGTAAGTTGATTTTAATAGTGATGAACTGGATGCTGTGTAGTTTCCATCAAAAGGAACTGTGGAGTTAGCAGTTTGATAATGAAGGGAGGGATAAAGGGTATTGTGTAATATTTCTATGCAGATTATTTTGTAAGGTTTCAAAATTTGATGGAAATGCCAATTAACTTTTATTTATTATCTGTTCAGCAAAATGCAGTCAGTAAGTGTCTGATTTAGAGGACAAAAGCCTAGTCTGTGAATATCTTATAATAATAATAATAAATAATAATAATTTATCTGTGTCAATAAAATGAAACAAAAGGTTATCATTTACAGTACAACATATAATTTGAACCAAGATAATCACACGTCACATTTACCCATCATTAATGACCAGAAACTGCACATGAATAAAATACAAAATCAGTAATTCCCTCTGCTCCATATAACAGGTTTGAGGTTCGGATCGAGGCTATGGTCCTCCGTGAGGAGTTCTTCCCTTGCTGTGCTTTGATGAGCCATGAGATTGATGTTGTTCGCATCGCCACTAAAGGTAATGACACACAGTCTTTGCTACCTACACCAACACACACGTTCAGACGGGTGACCCAGAAATTTGAGCTGTTAGAGGTGGTGTCACACATGATACAGCCATTTGGGGACAGAATGGAAACAAAATGTGTCACGTTTGTGCTCTTTGTCCTTTATTCTATCAGACACACTAAAATGTTTCTGTTTAATTTACCTAATTTGAAAGTTTGCCTGCAGGTTTTTGTTCACTCTGGAATTTAGCTTAATGCTAATAGCAGAATTCCTTAACATGCTAGCCAGTTAGCACTCCACAGTGTGTCTAACTTAGACTGATGGTAATCCTGATGTTTTGCTGGAGTTATATGCTTTTATGACCTTATGAAAGCATTTCATTTAAAGTCCCCATAGGTGGTACAATTTTTTTTTTTTTTGGACTCTAAATTATATGTGAAATTTTAGAAGAATTGGATTCATACAAATTTTCAGACTGTTTGCTAAAACTATGCTGGGATTTACATTAAAATAAATGTTTGCATACTTGAAACTTTACCTTTATTTATATTTTTTGGACTCCATGAGCTGACACAAAGACAAATTTAGGGAATTTAGTGAGCCATCATTTGAGTCAGCTTGTCATTTTAGCCGAGTCATGCAGGCTTCTTTATGCAGTGTTGGAGCTTTCTTAAAAATCTTTCTCTGTGGTACTTTGACCTTTTCACTGCATTGCAGGGCAATCAATTCAACACTGCACAACATGATTAATTAAAACTCTCATGGCACACTTTAATTAAAATGTCCCACATTTAGCCTTACTGTTAGTAGTTAAAGAACAAATGATCTAAAAGAAAATAATACATTGTGATTAAATACAGTTATGTGTTGTGGTGAGAGATTATTTCTGCCTAAAATATCTGTGATAGGACCAGAAAAGGAAATTTTGTGACCTTTAATGGAGTTTATATTGATTTCTTTAGAGCTAATGAACTGTGAAGAACTTCATGCAATCCTTCATCTGGTGCTACAAGCTGGAAACATCATGAATGCTGTAAGTGCTATTAACATAGTGTCAACACTCTGATTGGCTCTGGTTACATCCATAGACTGATTATATTCTGTGTTTTATATAAAAAATTAAATGTTTTTCCACTTGTCTTACGTTGTTGCCTTTCAATTTAAACCCCGTCAGCTGTATTTATTAAATAACTAGGAAGTTTTTAAAATGTTGATATTTGGGAAACTAACTAAGGTCTACTCCACAAATAAACCATTTGATATAAACATGTCTAGTTTCAGTTTTATTCATCAACACCTTGCTGTGCTGTGTTTACTGAGATTAATCACTTTGTCAAATGTCTTATTTTCAGGGTGGCTATGCAGGAAATGCTGTGGGGTTTAAACTGTCATCTCTCCTCTCACTGGCTGATACCAAAGCCAACAAACCAGGAATGAACCTGCTGCATTTTGTTGCCATGGCAAGTTAAGCTTTTATTATTAATTATTATTATTATTATTATTATTATTATTATTTCTATTTCTATTATTATTATTATTACATCATTTCAAACTGTCATTCATTGCAACACTTGTAAAGGAAAGCTTTCAGAAATGACGCATCATAAAAAACAAGAGGACAAGTTGCAGGATATAGTACAAAGTTGTACTGTATACCATTTAAAAAGGTTCCTTAATTGATGAAGTAACTTCAAATAAAATACACAATGTTAAACTAATGTATCAGCATCTCCATTCATGTTATATTAATCTATCCTCCTTTCCATGTAATTCAATTCAACTTTATTTATATAGCGCCACTTCATGATAGTGTTATCTCAAGGCGTATCCCATCATATTGAGCCAATTAATCAAATAGCCTTGATAACTACGGTTTAACTAGATAAAATCCACTTAAAAAAATCTCACTTAAAATCTAGTAATAAGATAAATGAGATTGATTTCTTAGATACAGACACTTTCACATCCATGGTGTCCAACCTCTGTGATTACAGTGAGGCAGGTTAACGGCAGATGGTGACAGAAAACCCTAAAGAGACACAACTGGCTAGAAGCAATTACATAACTTAACAAAACTGACTTGTGTACTTCAGACCTAGGTCATATTTAAAGTAAACTAATAAATGTATTTTAAAACAGGAAGCAAAGAAGAAAGATGAAAAATTGCTCAAGTTTCCAGAGAAACTTCGGGATGTGCAGAGTGCCGCCAGGTAAATCAAGCAAATACTCCACTTGTTCATTTTCAGTTAATTAAAACTATAAGATTTTACTATAATCAGATCACTTGGATGGATTAAACATACTGTAAATGTGTTGACATAGTAAAGCTTTCCACACAGAGAGGGTTATTAAAATACTTTTCATTTCATATGATCTGCTGTCTTAGCACACATTTTTGCAATTTTATAGTTTTATTCTGTATATTCTTGTGTAAACCAAATGGAAAGTTCAGTCAATTGTGTCATCAGATTTAAGAAAATAACTTCTCTATATTGGAGAACAGCATAATGGATTGTTATACATTATGTTAAAAGTGAGAGTTTAGTTAATCCGCTGAGCTCTTTGTGTTCCACAATTCTCCCCATTTACCAACTCAGATTGTTAGAAATGCATACAGGAACTAGTGAAAAATAATACAGAGAATATAAAAACCCACACCAGCTAGAACTGAAGATTTAGCCACTGAGACTATCGAGACCTTACTGACACTTTTATAAGATTGATATTCCAGTGAAATTTATTGGACTTAACTCTTCCCACCAACCTACTCAAATGGCTAAAAATGTAGTTACTACCTATGTGACTGTGCTGGTGTTTAGTCCTCATGAGCCACAGTGGAGCTTAGTGTGACTCAGTCAGACTTCATCAGCTTCACAAGGTCATGTCTTTATAATGTGTGTGCAGCTCCAGATAACTCCTCCTCTTCCCCGAGGAGTTCTGCCATTTTTTAAACACCAATCATTTGGCTAAATATTTACAATCTGCAATCACCGACGGTCTTCACTTACAGTGTATATACAATTAAAAGTGTGTTCCTGACATTTCTGCTGCTTTTATTCAGGATTTCAGTGGAAAACATAGAGCTGGAGTTTTCTTCCTTGTATGTTCGAATCAAATCCCTGGAGGAGAAAGTTCAAGGAGACCAGGACTTACTGCAGCAGCTGGAGCCCTTTCTGCAGGTGAGGCAGCAGCAGTTATGTAATATGTTATACACAGACACATAGAGATGGTTGAATCAGGCCGCTGTACATCTATGAAGCTGCTGACTCGAGTCCTGCAGATAAAAACAACTATATGAAGTAAACAAATAAGCAAAATGTTTTTTTCTGTTTTTACCTCAGAACTCAGCACAGACACTTCAGGACTTAAAGAGACGAAGGCTGGATCTGCGCAAAGAGGGGAACACTCTCATTGATTTCTTTTGTGAAGACAAGGATACCTTTAAACTGGATGAGTGTTTTCGCATCTTTCAAGACTTTTGCATCAAATTTAATAAAGCCGTCAAGGTCAGTTAGAAGAAAAAGATCACTCGGACTGGTAGTGTTATGTTTTGAAAGTTTTTCTGATGTAGACTATAATTTACATGATATTTTTATGTTTAAAGGCTTTGTGTAGTAGGACTCACAATGAAAGCACTCCAGCCATTACAGACACATAACCCATTGTCTTTACCTGAATATGTTATGTATTTATTTATGTAAAGTCTAGAACAAAGTATTTAGACAAATTTACATAATCAGAAGGAATTAGAAGGAATTCTCTGTTTCTCCTGGTTGTTCCTTGCTTTGCTGTATTCTTGTTGCCGGCTCGGTCACTCGCTGTGCTTACATCTGCTGACGCATCTCTTGCTTTCCATATCCCATCAAACGTATACATAGACAGTCTTGTTTCACTCATTCTCTACTACAACAAGTTTTATTTTATATGTGCACACAACTCTAATTAGCTTTTTATACACAACAGAGTGGATCCCATTCATTTAACTTCTTCTGCAGGTCTGCGGAGATGGTTGTGCATACTGTGTGCATCAAGTAGACAAATTCATTTGTTTATTTAGGTATTTTATTTTATCTTTAATCTAAGTGTGTCCTGTCACGATCTGTGTTATTGATATATGACACCTGCTCTAAATGTCCTGATTTCTCTGCTTGTGTTCCTCTCAGGACAACACGGAGCGGGAGTTGAAGGAAGCAGCCAGACAGCGGCGTCTGAGAGAACTGGAAGAAAAGCGTTTCGCGTGGTCGGGTGAAGACCGGAACAATGTTTTTGGTCGCAGCAGCAGTGAGAACGATGTGGAAATGCTCACCAAGGAAGGCCTTCTGGACTTCTTTCAAAAGAGGTCTCAGAGTCCACACAGCCCTCTCGGACGTTCGGCGAGCGCCCGCCGCCACCGTCACACTATGACCTCCATAGCAGATCGTGAACTCCAGGGATACCTTGAGCTGTTTGGTAGTGCAGGAGATCCCGCTGACTATTCCAAGTTTAACAGCTTACCCCGCTCAGGCCGCCCCCTGCAGCGAAAGACAACGCCATGGATTTTAGGGCAGCATGACAGTCGTGAGGTTGGATGCGACAGGCATGTGACGTCTCCTCATGCAGACACTGAACCTATCAGCCCACTGGCCAGATTTTCCTCCTCAGGGCTAAATGATAATGAGGACCCATATAACAACAACAATAATTACTTATCTGTATCAGAGAGCAGTGCTCTGCCTAGTTCTTTTTGCTTCTTTCAGAAACCCTCCCATCTACCCAGCCCAGCAATTACCGGCCATATGAATGTCAATGTGGAGAAGCACACATTAGTTAGAGGTCCTCAAGCTTTTGACCTCCAGAGCCCAAACAATAACAGCAATCATATGCACTTTGTCAACCATGGGGATGTTTTGGTGACAGAGCTGGAAAAGGAACCACAGTTACCCAAGAATCTGGATAGCCTTGGACATGAAAAAGACTCGGAGGAAGGAGTCCAGCCAAGGGAGCGATGGGATGGTAAAGTGGATCCTACAACACAGACTGGGTTCTCTTCTGAGAGGGAGAAGGAAGAAGAGGACAACAGCACGATGTCATCAACAACCTGTGATACGCCCCTACCTTTGGATACATCTGTGTCCAATAAGAAACCAGTATTTTACATACTTGACTACACAGAAACAGACTGCTCTGTTACTTTAGATTACTCTGAGGTTGAAAGCTCATCTGTAAGAAAAGGACTTCATATTAGAACTGATCGTAGGACGCTTCAAGATAGCCTGCAAGATCCAAGCTCTTTATCCTCTAATTTGGAGTCTCTGTCACCAAAGGAACAGTCTGTTTCCACCAATGAGCTCTCAGCTCAGAAATCTGTAGATGCACCATCCATCGCTCGCTCTGTAACGACAGAAGAGTGGGACACAGAGAGCTGTGACACAGCTGAAGGAAAACAGGGCGCAGAGAAGGATGCGCAGAGATGTGTAAAAAAAACAGCGCACACAAAAAGCAGCAAGATGGCCAAGAGCAGCGGCAGTCGGGGAGTACGAACGCTGACCAGCAGTGAGAGCCAGGGCATGCGGAAGGTTGTGCCCATCAGCAAAGTCACCAGAACAGGCAGCAAACGTGCAGAGAGACTTTTAGTGCATGACGGTGGCGAGATTCGCCGACCCCTCCGCGATCAGAGCACCCCAGCAAGGGACAGGATGGAGAAGACAACGAGACCTCCTCGGCATTCAAGTTTGCCTCCAGATGAGTCAAAAGGCCAGAAGGGTGGAGCTACTGCTGGCAGCAGCTCTAGATGGACACGCGATTCAACACAGAGGAAAGCTTCCATCCACAAGCCGAGCGCCAAACCCCTGAGGAACATCCCCAAGGCGGCACCTGAGGAGAAGATGTGCCGTTCTACTATGAGAGCTATCGCCCAGGCCCAAGCACAGACCCAGGGTGGAGCTTCTTCAGAGAGCAGCAGCTTGCACACGCACAGTTTAAAAAACACCTCCCATGTTCCCAGCTTTGCTCGTAACACTGTAGCTTCATCTTCCAGGACCAAGAAGGAGCTGGGCCCCCCATCCGTCCCGTCCACTCCATCTCGCAGCCCCTCTCTCCGTGGTCGTCAGACTTCTATGACGCAGAGTCGGGTATCGCCCACAGTTCACACCAGTGATGAGAAACCACAAGCGACCAACTTACGGCGGGTGCAAAGCGTGAAGGGGAGCAGCCGCGCCACCTATCGCAGTGAGACTCCTCCTCCAGCCACGACACGAGAGGACGTTTGCAAGTCTAGCAGCTTTTCAGAGAAGTCTGCGCAGTCCAGAGACTTGATGATGCCCAGCAAAACCATTAAGCCAAGCTGGAAGTAAACCTACTGACTGCAGAGAAACTAGCAAAGAGCTTTTTTTGTCTCGCTATCAACATTTCGTCGTCTTGCCCTTCCACAATGCAGAGTGATCCTCTCAACATGCAACACAAAGGAATTCTAAAACATATTAAGCTAACTCACCTTAAGGTTCCTCCAGTAGCTGACTCTTTCAGGTTTACAAGTTGCTAAGAGCAAGATGCAATAAACTTCTCTTACATGTTTGTTTTTCTTCATTCAGAAGTTCCTGTTTTATTTTGAACTGAAATGACAAATGGCAAGTTGTGAAAATGCTTTCTTTGCCTGCTTCGCTCTCTGTGTACAGTACTGTTAGTACTAATGTCTGATGATGTTCCTGTCAAACACAAATCACGCATTATGTTATGCTGCTAATTAGCTCTGACAATTTGTCCGTGTCTTTCTTTGTTCAGTGTTTTAACATGTGCGGTTGTTGCTGTTAGGACTTTTATTTTATTGCATCCTCCATTGGACTCACACTGATTTTTATTGCCTTGTGATTCCTTTGCTTGATACCTCAGAATGATTATAGTGGCCTAGTTGGGTCTGCATGGTGCAGGCCCGTTTTTCATATAACTGCAGTGCCACCTCTTTTCCAGTCCCTGGTGAATCAATACATTCATGGTGTATACTACGGTATACAAAATTATAGATATGTTTTGTATTGCAACTGGGGTACTTCTTGTACCTTGTTTGTGTGTCAGTAGAATGTAATTGTGTGAGAACTCCTCCATAATGTCATGGAGTCAATGTGAACATTAGAAATGTCTCCTGTTTAGACTTGATGTCTAAGAAACAAAATAATCTAACCTATTTGGATGAAAGTATCACCTGTCATAAATTAATTTTGACAAATTGATCAAGTTTTTACTTTATTTTCTCTCAGGTTGCACTTCGTTCTGTAGCACCAGTAGCTGCAAATGCTCATAATTCAGCTTGTTCTCATTTCTGCTTGCAGGAATTTGATTAAAAAAAAGTCTTATAAAATAGTTGTGGAAGAGCTTCTGAACAACTTTCTGTGCTTTTTAAAGCTAATTTATATATATATTAAAAAAACAGATCTTCAGTCTCTGCTGCTCCAGTGTCACTTCTTGCCTTTCAGACTGCACTATGCCATTGCACTGATGCAGCAACATTTACAACCATGCATTACTTTATAGCTTAATGTAGCCAACAAATAGTTCCCCTGGAGAGCTAACTTGATTGTAATCATTACTTTTACTACATTTCATCACATCACATCAACTTATAACACTGGCTACAAGAGATTCTGCTTGTAGATAATTATATTCTCTGGCTGTTGAAATGTTTACATTTCATCAAAAGTTTTGGGGCAAAAATGAAGTAAAAGTAAAAGCAGACATGTTTTTATCAGACAGTTTAAAGTCTGGTTCTGTGGGATGTTAACAAGCTTCAAGTGTTTTCCTGTTCCCTGTAATGCAAATCAAGTTAATGACGTAAAAAAGTGACCCAAAGTGACACGCTACTCTGTGTGTGGTCTGCATGCGTTTGAAATTTGGATCCTCTATTGACTGTAAAGGAAAGAAAAGCTACAATGGCCCAGATGTCACCTTAATCTTTGGTGCTGATCTAGATCACACCTGTTAAAATTTGGGAAAAGGCCACAATGACCCTGATGTGTCAGGTTTAATACTTTGTGCTATGAGGTCTGTGCAAAACATCAGCATTGTAAAACGTGCTCCAGCCTGGTAAAAAAATATGTCAGATTGTGCAAAATTTTTCCCTTCAGGATTTAAAAGTGACTTAATTTTAATTTAAACTTTGATTATCAGATGTTGAGTAAAGAAAATATTTCTGACACTAAGGATCAAAGAAGCTTGTCACCTTGCAGGTTTATCTGCAGTCTGAGCATCTTCCTTTGTGCATCCAACAATGCCCCCTGCTGTCAACGCGTTAACAGTCCTAAACCTCACAATGGGTGCCCTTTATATTATATCCCACTGGCTAACAGCAGTAGAGCTGCTGTGGTATTTGCATACTTGCCCTATTCACAACATCCTTGTTAGTGGAGGGTTACCATAGAAACGGTGCAAACATCCTCTGCCAACAAAACAGCTTTGTAAATGCAAAAGGTCAAAGCACTTCACAACCTTTTTTCAAGCTGAAAAACAATGTTTTGTGTGGCTCTGTTTAAAGCATTTCACAATATGTCACATATAGACTCCTACATGTTCTGTTTGATAACGGCCACATTTACAGGATGATGCTCTACATGTAATTACTAGTCTGTTCATTACCCAAGGATGTGTTTTGTTCTCTGGAGAGGAATGACTGGATGTTTTAAATTTTTTTTGGGTTTGTTTTTGTTTTTTGAAGTCAAATTTGAATCTAATGCAAATTTTCAAGTGACTTTTGTTTTTATGAGTAAGGCGAGCAGGCGCTCGACTACACTGCTAGGTCATTTGATATCAGGAGTTCTGAAAAGAGAAATAAAAAGAAAAATATTGACTTATAATAATCATCTCTGATCACTAGACCGCATGGCTGCTCTGATGATGACAATAAGGACACAAATAAACTCACATGTTGCTGTAGACTGAAAGCCTGTCTTTTGTTTCTTTTTGCTGGAGTCATGAGGGCTTAAAACCTAGTCTGCTGCTGACAAGACGTACAAATAAAACGTATAATCACATTGTCAGATATTAAATGCATTCCTGGTCAACTATTCTTATGGAGCAAAGAGAAAAATCTATTTACATTTTCTGGTCAGTCACAGATGCCCTGAAATGTTTGTGCTGTTATCTTTTTTAATACATTGATCTATCAAAGCAGTCCTGGATCAGATGTGACCATGTGTGACCAGTCCAAAGTGTAACACTAGTCCGGTTGTGTTTCATAGATAGATGTACGGAGGATGCTGACTTTCCTTTTGTTCAAACATCACTCAAACCTGCAATCTGTCTGCCTGTGGAGGAGCTTTGTCCTCTTTTCCGGCCTTATAAACATAAAAACTAAACATGCTAATAAAATATGTTTTCCTCTTCTTAGGAAAACAGCTTTTGTTTATACTGTGACAAATTTCTAAAACCTGTTTATTCCTGTTTTTTAAATTAAATGATGCACGCGAACACACACACACACACACACACACACACTGGACTGAGGAACATATTTAATTTAACCACTAATCCTCAACAGGAACCTATTTTGTCCACTTTCAGGTAATATTAGAATATAGTGTATTTGGATCACTTTCTCTAATAATCACCACTTTTCTTTCTCACCTTAAAGATCATTTTCTGTTTACATGTTCATGACCATCAGAACAAAATCTTTTTCATGGTTAGCTACAGTAGTGTTTCTCAACCTTTTATTGTTAACATTACACCCGTTTATTGTAGAATACATTTGCTTAACTACAAATAAAATAAATAGACTTAATTACTTTACATTTATGTTTTTAGATATGTGGACTTTTTTCAACATTTTAAAAATACATTTCTTACTTCATGAACATAATTGATCATTGTATCACTGTATCTATAAAATCATCAAAACCTAAGGGAAGAATCTGCTATGCATTATAATCAGAATAACTTTTCAAACTCTGGTATTTTAAATATACATACATGTGCACATGTGCAGTAATTCTGATCATCTGAATTTACCTAAAAATAAAAACTGAAGTCAGATTTATTAACTCAGAAATATACAAAAGATTAAACAAATGTGCTTTTAGATAGATGTACATCTCCATTCAGCTCAGTGATTGGTGAGTTTGTGCATACTGAGCTGCAAACTGCTTCAACAGGTTTCAGAAGTCTGCATCAGCAGAAAAGGGGAACAAACCCCATCATCAAACCAGCTTTTGGCTCACGAATCATGTTTCAATCACTGCAGCTGTGACCACACAGTGCTACAATGTGCTTCATCTAATCAAACTCATGGTTTCCAGCTGTGAGCTTTAAGGAGAAACTCTGGAAGCTATAGAGTCTGGACAATATATCTTTTCATCAACTAATTAAATTTATATACAAGTACATCTCAATAATTTAGAATATTATGAAAAGTTTAATATTCTTCATCAGTCATTTCAGAATGTGAAACCCATATATCATATAGATTCATTACACATAGCGTCAAACATTTCAACCATTTATTCCTTGAAATATTGATAATTGTGGCTTTTACATAATGAAAACCAAAATGCAGTG
>JBAMIG010000004.1:12585273-12598192 GCA_037177335.1 Kiunga ballochi
TACACGTACGGACCTGGAATAAGGCACACAAACTGTCATATTTATAAAAAATATATGCTAACAACAGGGCTTAAGAATCTCGTATTCAATCAAATGTTTCTAGTTTTCATGAACTTAGAAATGAAAGAAAAATGTTGTAATGAAAACTTTTGAGGTCAATCAAAGACATAGAAACTGGTTGCTACTGGTATCTATTAATGTGACTAAACCAACTTGTGTCTTTATTCTCTTGGAACGAGCCATTTATTTCTACTTACTGTAGCTGCCTTAAATGTGCTGCCATTTTTACTACGGTGTCCCTGAATAGACAAACAACTGTATGTGAAATGAGAATCCACTGAGATGCTGGAGCACAGTTTGGGATAAATAATGCCTTAAAGGCACATATAAAAAGACAACATGTGTAGAAAATTTAAAGTAGGTATCTACAGTAGGGAAAACATGTCTGCAAGGGGTTTTGGTCACTGATGGCCACCCTCCATTCACAACTTTTCTTTGCATTTCAAGTCATTCTTTGTCCATAATTACTGGCATCTGTAGCAACTTGGCACATTTAATGCATATGTTCGTTTAAAGTATTTTAAAGATACAAATATATTAAAATGACGCCATGAATTACTACAAATTTCTGTTTAATTTTGGGAATATTAGGAGTTTCACAGATGGGACAGTGCAATTCAGCACAGGATGACATTTAATCTGTTAATTACTAACAAGCAGCAAAACAGGAGGAATAAAATCACACATTGCTCCTAAAAAATTCTCTGAACTGCAACAAAACTTCATAGTCCTTTGTTTCTATCTGGCAAAATACTGACGTGCTCTGGTGTACTTTGGGCATTAAACATAGACATTTTCATTCTGAGGCTTTTCAGAACAAAAAGTTAATGCATGTTTTCTAAATTTTGATGTCAAAATTTTTTTTTAAACAACTGTTACCTAACCTTTGTATTACCTTGCTGCCCCCTGGTGTATTCATGTGTAGGTGCTCCAAGCCCAGCTGGATGCCCTGCTGCAGGGCCAGGAGGGAATCAACAGCAGCTGTAATTTCACGGAGCAGGCCCTGAACCACGGCACGGAGGCCGAAGTTCTCCTGGTGAAGAAGCAGATGAGTGAGCGTCTTATCGAACTGGCTAGCCAGGATTTGCCTCTGCAGCCTGGAGAGAACAACCAGCTGGATTTCATTGTAGAAACAGAGGGACTGAAGAAGTCCATCCACAACTTGGGCACTATCGTAACCACAAATGCCGTGGCCTCTGAGACCGTGGCCACAGGTGAAGGGTTACGGCACTGTGTGGTGGGAGTGTCTACATCTATCACCATAACCACTAAGGACAAAGACGGAGATCTGTGCAAGATGGGTAACGCCATCATTGCTGCTGAAATCATGTCCTCAGATGGAAACAAAGGTGAAGGCGAGATACTGGACAACAAGAACGGCACTTATGAGTATTTGTTTTCTGTTCCTAAAGAGGGCACTTATAGTCTGTCGCTGCGTTTATATGAGCAACACATAAAAGGAAGTCCCTTTAAGATAAAAGCCGCCAAAGGCATCGATGTGTCGCCAACTTCAGACGGCACAAAGAAAAGGCTGAAGTCTCCAGGGAGCGGACACATCAAGCAGAAAGCCTTCAAGAGGCCAGCCAGTATGTACAGCACAGGAAGGAGGAAAGAGAATCCCATTGAGGATGATCTCATCTTCAGAATTGGTAAGATTGATTTAGTATTATGTAGTCACTCATTCAGGATGTTCTGAGTTAAAACATGAAGCTCAACGTTGTTTCCTCTCGTGTGAATGAGCAGTTCTCCGTCCTGCTGTCTGAGACAGCTGCTGTCTCAGATATCTGTTATCATGGGGTGTTGTGTGAGTCAGCATCAGTGTTTAATGTGTAACAGCCTGTTGTTTCTAAGCCTCTCAGCATCAAGCTTGCTCATGTATGCACACTAGCGCCTTAGAAATAATCTTTAAAACTGACATAGTTTTCCAAAACAAATAGTCAATGAATGCATTTTTGCCTTCAGGATAAAAAACAATATTAAACTCTAACTTGTACTTCTGCTCACAGATTACAGCTTTGTTTTTTAAAATAGCTACAAGAGTTTATAACATTTACATAATATTTTAAAGACAAGCAAGGCATAATGTCCTCTGAGAATCCAAACGTTTCCCTTTATGTTCTCTTGGATATATTGCTTTGACCTCTGTTGGGTTTACCACACAACTTTATGCTAAGCAATGTCACCAACATGCATTTGACAGTTTTTAAACTCTATATTCGCAGCTCTCCCAGAAAACCAGGTTTTATGAAATTCAGTTTGATAATCAGAACAGAACTTTGCTAACAAGGAGAACATCTATATTGAATCAGTGAATTAGAGGGATTTATATCTACATTATTTAGATCTGCTGAGAAACTCTGGGTTGTCAAATCTATCTAAAAGTTTCACTTATGACTTAGACCAGTGGTTTCCTTCACTTGCTACATGGACACATGTATTCTCGACTCTTAAACAAACAATGAAATTGTCAACAGAAAACCTTTACTTAGCTCCATGTACGTTTCTTATTCTCTAGTTGTTTATATAAGGTGCTGTGGTGACACGTCCGGCTCAGGATAACTCTTATATGAGTGGGATATTCTGTCTCATCCCTGGAAAAAAATAAAATCTGCTGAATAAAGGTTCACCACAGCCGACAAAATGACCATGCCTCTACTTTTTCTCTTACAGGAACAAAAGGAAGAAACAAAGGGGAGTTCACTAATCTGCAGGGAGTGGCTGCCTCCTCTCAGGGAAAGGTGCTAATAGCAGACAGCAACAACCAGTGTGTTCAGGTAAAAATCACTTCCTGTGGTGAAGGTGTTGCTAAAAGAGAGAAAGACAGCAGAGAAGTGAGGAAACTAGAATAAAAGAAGCTTCTGAATTTCTCTTTGGTAACGTTTAGTGAAACTGTAAAGCCTTGAAAGTGATCAATCTTTTTGTGCACTGTAGATTTTTTCCAATGATGGCCTGTTTAAAAGTCGCTTTGGCATCAGGGGCAGAACTCCAGGTCAGCTGCAGCGACCGACAGGTGTGGCTGTGCACCCCAACAGTGACATCATCATCGCTGACTATGACAATAAATGGGTTAGCATCTTTTCAAGCGAAGGCAAGTTTAAGGTACGTTGGGGCTTTCTTTTTGTGTCAGTGGGGAGCAAATGATTTAACTAATAGAACAAAACTGTAAAAGTAGGGCAAGATCTGTAAAATGATGTAAAGCAAACTGGTCCTTCGCTCTAAATCCGCCTGAACATGTTGCAGAAAAACCTGGAAATGTGCAAATAAGGTGTGAAATTGTAACTGGTCACCAGCAGGACATATAAAGCAATGACTTATTATTTCATGTGTCATTTAGCAAAGCTTGCTGCGCTTTTCCTGAAGGCAGGACTTATAAACTGAAGACACATTTAAAGCCAAAATATGAAATCTTTGATTTCTTCAGAACAAGATCGGCTCAGGGAAGCTGATGGGTCCTAAAGGAGTGGTGGTGGACAGAAACGGCCACATTATCGTGGTCGACAACAAGTCCTGCTGCGTCTTCATCTTCCAGCTCAACGGCAAGCTGGTCACCAAGTTTGGTAACCGTGGCAACGGTGACAGGCAGTTTGCAGGTACACTCAATGGTAATACTGTTCACAGCCCCTCCCTCCCCGTCTTCATCATCCTCATGCATGTAGGATGAAGATGTAAACAAGAACATTTTTAACCTACGCTGTCATATATATAAGCTATATTACAAACAAACCATCAGTGTGATCCTTTCACATTTAAACACCTTTAAACACAAAGCATGATGTACCACAGATAATAGCTTAACCAACAGGTTCACTAACTATACAAGCAGTTTGTGTTTATGTTTTCTTTTTTTCTATTGTTGTTAAGATGCATGTCTTCCTACAAATGTCCACTTTTTTTCACTTACTCTTACGAGAAATATTTCTTCAGCATATCCTAATGTTTGTTGCAGGCCCTCACTTTGCTGCTGTCAACAACAACAATGAAATCATTGTGACAGATTTTCACAACCACTCTGTCAAGGTGAGTTCTTTTTTTCATAGCAAGGGTGATGTAATAAAGATATTTATTCCCACAGAGAGTGGCGCGTTTGGGTTTTTAGGGTAGAAAGCTGCAGATCAAACACTTTCTCTGAAGCAGCATTGTTTTCCTACTATTTGAAAATAAAACAGCAGGGAGATGTGGGACTGTTCTGCTTGCTACAAGCTGCTACTTCAATTGCAACAAAGCAATTACAATTTGTTTAAATAAAACTTTAATTTTTTTGAAGACATGCTCAATGTAAGCATATTTTAGCATCCCCAGCAAGAGCCACGGGGATTGTATATTGTTAATATAGAGTAAAAATGACTTTTGACACTCTGGAGGGGTTAAGGTGAGGCTTCTTTTTTTTTAATTAAAATTGTATCAAATTATTTTCTTATTGAAAAAGAAAATAATACAATCCAAAAATATATTTAGGCTCACTTTTGGATGCCAATTACTCAAAGAAATCCCACTAAAATGCGTCAAACTGGTGAGAGCCTTTAGAACAAGACATGTCGCTCTTAAGTTGTTGTTTATTTATCAGTCATTTCTGCGGCCATTTTAAAGCAATGTGGACTTGAAGATTCCTTGTTTAAGAAAAAAAACCCCAAAATGACAAAAGTATTAGTGGGCTCCTCTGAGCTGACATGGAAAAACAGGAAGATACCAGTATGTCAAAATGGTCTTAGTTTATTCTATACCTTCTTATACAGATGCAGTATTTCTTCTATTCATTTCCTTAAAATGCATTATGTATTTTCTGTCTATAGGTGTTCAACACAGAGGGAGAATTCTTGCTGAAGTTTGGTTCTAATGGGGAAGGAAATGGCCAGTTCAACGCCCCCACTGGAGTGGCAGTGGATGTCAACGGGAACATCATAGTCGCAGACTGGGGCAACAGCAGGATTCAGGTTAGCAACAAATTAAAAACGTGCCACCTCTGCTCATCCTTCACCTGTCCCAGCTGTTTGATTTAAAGCATCAGGTATTATCCATCTGCACTCACCAGAATCGTGTTGGATATAGGCTTTTGTACCTATACAGGAAAGTCTGATTACAGACTGTCACTAATGACAACTCTATGTCTCTTTCAGGTATTTGATGGGAGTGGTTCTTTTCTCTCTTACATAAACACCTCAGTGGACCCACTCTACGGCCCACAGGGACTGGCTCTCACCTCTGACGGTCACGTTGTGGTCGCTGATTCTGGCAACCACTGCTTTAAAGTCTACCGCTACCTACAGTAGCCCATCCCCATCCTCATGATGTGTTGTTTATATGCGTACAAATGCAGACTCACATGGAGTAGTATGAGATACTGGAAGATTTTGCACTCATTTACTCATCCATTCAACCATGAATGGTGATGACACCGTGCCATCTGTTTGACTATTTCTCTTTGTGTTTTGATTCCTGACCCTGAAGAAACGGCAGAATCGTTTGTGGTGCGAATTAATTAACAGGGTCTCTGGCGTTCACAGCAGCCACCTGCTGATTGGTGCTTTTGGAAAGTCACTCATAATCTTGTTCACATTCTATCTAAAGTGTGCTGGGTTGAAAACTGAAGCTTTAATAGTGTCTACATGGTAGAAGTATGACATGCAGCAAGTCTCTACATGCAGCAGAAAACTGGAAATGAACAGTAATGTGCTTTTTTTTTCTAAAAATGACCTGCTCATGTGAGATTAAAATTTAAGTAAGATGTAACTGTCATAAATAGTGGATTATAGGAACTTTTACTGCAGCTTTCTATTAAAATGCCCCTACCAATCCTCACAATATGCCTGTTCACTATAGCAAAATGTAAATGTATTGCACCTACTGCACTGTAGGTAGTAGAATGCTTTGGGCATGATTAGGCATGTGGTTTATAACTAACTTAGAAACGTACAGTCAGCATCACAGCAGAGTTCCTAATGGAAGCACTATTACAACACTTATATCTGCTATCAATAAGAAAACAACTGTTATGTGCTGTCCACTATCATCTTAAATTAACACAGCACCTTAATGGCATGACCAGTTTCATAAAAGTGTTTCCCTGTGTGTGTGTGTGGGTGTGTGTGTGTGTTAGACATCAACATATTTCTGCTATACATGTGTGAAAATGTGTGTGTCTGGGGTATGTATGACACTTTTCACAATTCTGCTGTGATTCTATACAAATGTAAGCCCTAATGCTAAATATATACTTGGTAGATTGAATTTATTTTCAGTGAAAGAAAAGTTGCAGAACCATCTCTGTATTCATCATTTGTTCCCTTTATGTGCTCTTATTTCTTTTAAATTAATTTGCAGAGATAATACTGGCATGTTGTTTTTGCCAACCAAAGTGTCAATCTTCACACAAAAGAGATGCAATATTAGGTTCAACACTTGGAAGTATATTTTGTGAAATGCACCATGTTCCTGCAGAATGCCTTGCTCTGATTATGTTAGTCTTTAAGCATATAATTGTCAACATTTGTTGTTTGGAATTTGGTTATCAATTTTCTACACAAATCCTGTAAAATGATTTAATTGTCTTGTTTATATTTGTGATGCCAAATGGAAATAAAGTGCCCATAAAAATATGTTTTTACTGTAATTATTACATTAATAAGAGACATTTATTATAATGAAAATGGGCAATATTTTCCTTTTTAACTGCAGAGGTTTTCTGTTACATCATGCTGAATGTGACAGTTCATAATGTTGGACAGAAGGGGGCGCCCTTAACCAGGAGCCCTATCTGTCAAACTGACGTTGCCTTCAAATACAGTCGGAATAAAATATAACAAAAGAAGAAAACGTGAACGAACACGGATATACAAACTTGCATATATCCGTGTTTTCATGCTTACTATAAATTATACAGCAATAATGTTAGGTGATGCATGTAATTTATCTATGTTTACATTTTTCAGAATCACGGTCTATTTTAGGGAAAATGTTCTCTTACATGGTCAAAGTTTAAAAGCCATCATTTTAAACGGCATATCACTATTTCATTTAGTTTTTTAAAATTAATTCTGTTCATCCTACACGGAGAGTAGGCCTACACATGCTCATCAGCTGCACTGAATTTTATTTTAAAATACTATTTAGAAGAAAAAAGGTATTTACGAGGTGCACTAAATGCTCCATTGATCTACGACAGCCTTTCGCGGGAATTTCAATACGACGTCAGCAATTTTTAGATTATAGCATTTTAACAGCTTTACCATACTTTAAACACCACCAGATCTTAATGTTAGAGAGTATTATTATTACTACCCACGCCGCAAAATGGTAAGTTAATGTTCATTGTTAATGTACGGCTTTTTGTGCGGGGCTAATGTGACCATTTGCTATCGAGTCTTAGCTAGCATGTAGCTGAATGGGTTGTTACTTTCACAGACTTATTATCTACGTAGTCTAAAATTGGTTCAAGAGTGGTTTTCATGAAGATGATTTCCATGTCATTCATGTAATTACTTTACAAGACAATACCTCATTTTTTTATATACAGTCTACAAGACTCAATATAAAACAATGGACAAAATTGCTTGATGAATAACTACCAGATAAAAATGTGTCGTAGGTGAAGACATACTAGCATTGTTACAATAATGACGACAAAAGGGTAGTACATATCTACTGTCTTGATAAAAGTGTGTTCTTTTGCATCCTTTGGTTAGAAATGGGGTCAAACTTCATCGCTTCCTACCAACAGAGTTGCAGGCAGGCAAATAAATAAATTTGTAGCCTATCTTGTTTCCTATGGACACTTCAGCAAAGTTGCTAACGTTATATTTCTTCAATAATCATGCAATTCCACGCCAAATCTTCTAAAAATAACTGATAACTGAACGGATGAGGCCTCATAACAAACGGGGCGACCCGGAGGAGGGCGCGAGAGGGGGAGCCTCACGTCGCCGGTGTACCTGACAGGTGCTCAGGTAGTCAGATCTACTAAACTACATTGGGCTTTATCTAATAAGAATAAGATCCGCAATGGGTCTCTTATTTCAACTGATATTTTAGTTATTTTCCACATTTACTTTACCAACCTAAACTTCTTTCCCCTTCCCAATAAAGCCTTTTTTAATTTAAATGTGTGAGGAATAAAAAATCACTGCATGATATTTGATCATTTGATTATCAAAGCACAATTTAACTTGTACATATTTATATAAATAACATGACTAAATTATTTTATCTTTTGAGGCATTGATTTTTATGGATATATTTCACTGAGTTAATTTGTGTGTGTGTGTGTGTGTGTGTGTGTGTGGCGCTCATACAAACATCACCATACAAACACAGGCTAATACCATTACCAATATGACTACATAAATGGATAACAGGTAAGTAAATGACAGAATAACACTTATTTCATGCAACTGCTGATAAAACCAACATAAACTAATTTTAATTAAAATACAGCTGTTTAGTGAAACAGTCTGTGTGTGTGTAGCTAGCGGATGTACACAAACCAACATGTAGTACTCAGACCTACAGTGGTAAAGCTTTTCAGATTGATTCATGTTGTTTATTCATAAATAAAACACTATGTCTGCCTGCAACATCTCCTGGAACATTAGCTGATCGCTTTGATAGTAGCCAGGTTTATTAGGACTCGGGGTTTGTTCATCATCTGGTAGCGGGGTTGTATAAGCTTTGTAGTGTGGTCGCTGAAGCTGCCGTGACGAAGATGATGCGACCATCATCTCAAGATTTAAAGTTGAGATTCAGATGAGAGGTCTCGCTGTTGTCCATGCGCTGTGCTCTCATGATATCAGGGGGATTACCGGCCATGACTGGTAACCAGTTAGGGATGTTAGCTAAATGGTAGGATAACACTTTGTCCTTCTCTTTGCTCACTTTAGGGCAAACCCATTGCACATTATTACTTCTCTCTTTTCTCCATGTCTGCAACAAACCATCACACCTCCAACATATCCTTGTTGTCATTCATGTGTTTAATGTTTTATGATTTCTGACGTTTTCTGTTGCAGTCAAAGAAGAAAGGGCTCAGTTTGGAGGAGAAGAGAACCCGAATGATGGAGATTTTCTTTGAATCAGTGAGTTTCTTTGTGGCTGGAGACATTTCTTCTTGGTAAAATCAACTTTTTATGCCTTTGTTTTGATGTGTGGATCAAAATGATAGCCTGTAATTCTCATTTGATCCTTTACGTTATGTAATGTTTTGTCTCATTTTGAAAAATGATTAAAGAAGTGGCCAGCATTTATAGGCCCCCCACTAGAAAAACCAAAATCCCACCTTGAAATGAGTATATTTTACATTTGAGGATAAACTTTAGATGTGCTTAAATGACTGTCTTTTGCCTGCAGAGCAGCGGATGTCTGTCCTGTATTTCTGATTTTTTTCTGCTCATCTTGTGTTGCAAACCATTTACAGCATTATTTTAATTTCTCTCCTCACAAAGATTCAGATTAAATTCCACATAATCATCACTGACTGAATAACACGTGACAGTACAGCTTTTTACTACAGATTATTTATTCACATATGTCTGCATTTCTTATCTTTATATAATTCCTTTCCTGCTGCTCTTTTACAGCCGATCAGTCAAAGAAACACAACACTAGTAAAGCAAGCAGGAAAAACAAAATGCATCTTTAAAGATGTCATTTAAAAATGGAAGTGCACAATGTCTCATCCACTTCTATTAGACTTTATGAAAAAAATGTGTTAAAAAAAAGCACATTGTACTATTGTCAATACACAATGTGGATGCTAATAATAACATCTATAGAGTGTGAAACCTAAAAACACAATTTTTCTGGGTCCTTAATTTCCAGAGAGTTTAAATAGCAGGCAACAATTTAAGGATTTAACAGATGTAACAGGACGCTTCCTCTTATTTGTTCCTCAGCTGAAAGAATACAATCTTAAACATGTTTTTGTTTTTGTTCCCAGAAAGATGTGTTTCAGTTGAAGGACATCGAGAAGATTGCTCCTAAGGCAAAGGGCATAGGTGAGCAATGATCAGCAGGTGTCTGTTTTACTCTCCCTGACCTGACATTGCATATCCAGCTATATGAAGTCAAACTGAATTCTTCTTTTTCACTTTCAGGACTTCAATCCAAAACTCATAATGTTCACAAATAGCTGCAGCTCTTCAACAAAAACACAGTAAAGCGTGAAATTAAAGCTTCAAGTGTGATTTAAACACAGCGTTTTGCTGTTATCTTTAAATTCCAATAATGTAAAGTAAGAAAGACACTGGATCCAGATTAAACATGCATAATAAATAAGAGTGCCATTAGTTTTTCCCAGGGACTCTACAGACGACCTCATGCATTCTTGAAAACACTGTGGTGACGTTCTCACAAAATCGCCATGGCAACCAAGACTTGCTATAACCATCTAAACTGTATTTAGTCTGTAAAAGCAGAACCTGACCTATCAATAGCAGTATCTCATAGCACAGAGAGCTGCTGAAAGCTTTGGCTCTGAAGTTAACATGTTTCCTCAGCAGCAGCCTGGAGCCCGACAGGAAGAGGATGGAAAGAAAATTGGTGAAAACACAAACTTGGATTAAGTAAAATGCTGGAGTAGCCAGAAAAACAGAACTGGCAAGTAAGTTTGAAGGGAAATGTAGAGGGGTTTGTCTTTTAAAGAGGAAGAAACATTAATCTGGGGAAATTGGATCTTGTTGGTGTGATTAAAAGCACATGGTTTTGACCCCCACACAGAGCCATAATGTAGTTACAGCAGCAGGGGGAGGGAAGGGGGCAACGACAGATCTGCATTGCGGACACATTTTCCTGGCGGAGGAGAGAAGTAAGAAAACGGGCCAGCTGAGCTGAAAATAGCCTAAAACAAACCGTTAAAAATCCCCAATAGTTTCTTGGTTCTGATCGGATCGAGCTCGTTCAGTTTGGTTATTCCATTTAGCATTTTTCATCTCATACTCTGCACTGATCTCACGTTTGAGTCAAAATCCTATCTGCAGTGCTTTTTTTTTTCACAGTGGACCAGCTAAGCAACAGGAGTGGGAGTTTAACTCCTGCCTCTGCTGCATCCTTTTGTAAAGGCCTGTCTCTGATCAGTATTAAACAACCAGTAAGCAGCGGATGTGTGGGTTTAGTTTGCTGATCTTTTTCACCTGACTGTTGCCAACACTAGGAGTTAGACAGCAATATTATAAACATGAGAACGTGAGTAGATCCCTGAACAACTTTGTAGCCATAAAGGGGTCATCCACATATCAAATAAAACCCCCCAAATAGCCGTAACTCTGCTGGGAAGCAATAAGAGGGAGATTTTCATTCCTGTCTTTTTTTTTTTATTCTTCTACTTTTTAAGCTCCCATGACTGTGAAAGATGTGCTGCAGAGCCTGGTTGATGACAACATGGTAGACAGCGAAAGAGTAGGTACATCCAACTACTACTGGGCCTTTCCCAGTAAGGCTTTAAATGCTCGCAAGCACAAACTCCAGGAGCTGCAGAAACAGGTAAGAACAGTAAAGCGCTCATTTAGTAACATATGGTAGCATTGGGAGTTTGAGAATACATAACAAAGTCCACCTTTGTGCACTCTAAAGTGTCAAATGATCTCAGTGTGTGTACACTACACACACTGGTTTTGAAAAGTCCCAGACTGCAACACCATTATTAACCACGTCCTGCTCTGCTAACAGGGCAGTGACAAACTGTTTAAAGATGTACTAGTCGTAGTGTGTGAATCACATTTATTATTTCCTCAGCTAATTATTTAATATTTGAATTATCAGCTCACTTTTCACCAAATGGAAACCATATAGTTCCATAAAAAAACCTGCCTGGAGAACGTCCTCTACAACTCGGACATGGCCATCACACCGTGTGCACGGATAGGATGGATTCTTTAGATATGGCTACATCAAAGCACATCAAGCCTTGCGCCAGTGTGTAAAATAAGATTGGTGAGGGTGGGAGACCTTTTGCGGGCTTTATCAGTATGAGTGCATAAAAGATAATGAATGAATGGGTGTTTTTTTGTTTTTTTTTTACTTTGGTAAAGTTATCTGCTTGGAAACATGAAGGTTTTTTTTTTATTATTTGATATTTAATCACTTTGTTTTTATGTAAAGGACTTGTGCTGTGCTTTAGTTTGAAATATTTTATATAAATCTTTGAGTCCCACATATCTTCCTTTTTATGAAAGCAAAGTTCACCTAAAGGCATGTGGGAAAACTTCCAAAATACATGGAAGAAGGTCTAACCTGTCTGGTCAGATGAGACTAAAACATAAGAAGGAAAATGCTGCAAACATGACATCACCTCAGAAACATCAGCTCCACAGTGAAGCATAGTGATGGCAGCATTATGCTGTGGGAAAGTTTTATATAAGTAGGCACTTGGAAAAGGTTTTTTGTTTTATTCATCCAAAGAAGGAAAAAATATCTGGTATAAAGAACATAATAAGAATTTTCTCCTAACACTTTGAGGCCAGAGCTTAATTTGTCTTGTGTCAGAGATTTCTTCTAGCTTATTGGGTTTCAGATGCACCAATAAATATAATTTTATTATTCTAAATATCTCATCATCATAATCATGTAGATATAATTGTAGTGTAAGTGTTTAAGTCCGCCAAGGCTGCCCCTTATCACCGATTCTGGTCATAACCTTTTATGGACAGAATTTCTAGGCGCAGCCGAGGTGTTGAGGGGATCCAGTTTGCCTCAGGATCGGGTCACTGCTGTTTGCAGATGATGCGGTTCTGTTGGCTTCATCTGGTCCTGATCTCTAGCTCTCACTCGAGCGATTCGTAGCCGAGTGTGAAGCGGCCGGGATGAAGATCAGCACCTCTAAATCTGAGACCATGGTTCTCAACCGGAAAAGGGTGGAGTGCCCTCTAAGAGTGGG